>PYAF01005602.1:213354-248457 GCA_007407185.1 Glycine tomentella
GTTTTTTTTTTTTTTTTTTTTTTTCCACAAGAGCACTTTGCGAGAGTTATCTTTCGCTTACTGAACATCTTTTATAGGTATTAGAGATTTATAATTTGCACTTCATGAGTCATGATCTTGCTCAATGAAGTTCAGAGAGAGGTTTCATATCTTCATAAGACTTAGTCTAGTTACTTCACTTAGCCTGTCTATGTCATGTTTTGTGTGTATTCTTTGCACACCATCTTTTTCTATATTTCATTGTCTCGCTTAGGGAGACAAGGTCTCACTCAACATGAGGCTTTACATATATAGTTCGTTCATGGTTTTGTGTTTTTCATATTTTGTATCATGTACAAACCTTTTAAACACTATTAACAACCCATATCAACATCATATGCATGTATACTAATAAACCAAAACGTTAAATAACTACAAAATCATCGTAACTCATAATTTTACTAAACTTGCACATAACTTCACAAACTCAACCATAGGTAAATATTGGATAACAACCAATTCATTCAACATGTTAAATAATACTTTCATACATCATAAAAAAAATTAAAAACACTAAGGGTAACTTCCCTTACTCGCAGGTCTTATAGAGGGGTTTTCTAAGGAAGAAGATGAAGCAAGCTTCAACAATGGATGGGCTCTTGAATTCCCACAAATCAACAGCGCAAGGATGGTGAAAAAGTTCTTAAAGTTCAGCTAATTAGGCTATTTAAAGAGGGAATTTATTAACCATGGGTTCTAAGTCCATAAAAAAAATGGAAACTTGCTTTTGCCAAAAAGGATAAATGATGGGCTAAAAATTCTTAATCTCAGATGGGAAAATCATTTTAAATTATTTCTTATCACAAAAGACAAGGTAAGTAGCCATAAGCAATATGTTACGCTTTTTGCCAAAATAACAAAGTCAACCGGTAATTAACCTCGATCAACTTGTTGATTGTGTAGGAAAACGTGTCAATGACACTATGATCCTAATTCATGGCATTCCTCTTCTCAATCGCTTACCCTTTGAGTGTACACTTACACTGACACCATATAGATAACCAATTCTAGTAGGATTTCTAGATCTCCATCAAATTTGCATGAAAAATAAAAAGTACAATGCTAATTTAATTAAATCTTTTGATAAAAATTAAATTAAATTACTCTCATTATGATATCCAATCACTTAATTAATCACGCCATAATAAGCACAACGTTATAGTATTTGCTCAACTTATTTTAAATTTCTCTTGTGCACTTCTATAAATGAACAATGATTTCTTTCTTCAATAAAGAAAATATAAATAAAAAAGCTTTTAGCCAAGTGAATTAAAAGAACTTTTTCTTCTCCTCTTCCTTCGAGAGAGTATCTACAATGCATGCTTAAATAAATTATTTATATAAGTCTTATAATATTACATAAATTTAAAAATTTTATACAAAAATTTACTCCAATACTAAAGCTGTTAGAATGAGTTCTTAACTTAAGTCACATTAAATTTTATAATTAAAAAATAATTCTTTAATTGGTAAGAATGAATTAAATAATAATTACTTATATAAACAACTTACTTAAATAACATAATACCAAATCATATGCTTCACTAGTAAAAACTCATTAAGTAACATTACTTAATTTTAAGCAACTCATAAAACACTAAAATTGAATATGTTATTATAAATCTAAAGATTCAACAATGTACTAATCAAAATTTTAACTTAAAATAACTTGTTAATTAAAAAAATTATAAAAATACCAAACAACTTTAATTTTAAAGTTCTTATTTATAACTTTAACTTTGTAATACAAATGCTATCAATGGCTTTTTTGTTTTTCCGTAAATTAATTTGACACCTATAAAAGATAATTTTTTTTTAATAAATGTATAATGATCTTAACAAATTTGTGCTATGAAATTAATGATTATTGACATGGTAAGAAAGTGCACCTAAATCATCGCAACTTTCCACTCATGTCAAATCATGGCCTTTAATTTCCCCCCACCTATACAAATCAAGCACACGCCCTTTTCCGCAATTTTCCATTTTTCCTTTCTCTGTATTAAATGTTTCTGGGCCACGCAGGATCTGCAGGTCAAATGCTATTTACTACGCTCATGTTTATAGCCTACTATCCGTTCACGTCCATATCATTCTATTTAAAGTTTTGTACTCAAAACTGAGAATTTTAAGAAAGCGTTAGTAACAGAAGATAAATTTTCACGCATGTATTAACACTCATAAACGTACATCTTACTGTTTAGATTGTTATATAATTTTATAAGAAAAATGTGTTTTTAGTTTTCATATTCTTTTTGTTATATTTGATTTTGACTATTAAACTTTTAAATTGATGAATTTAATTATTTAACTTTTAAAAACATGTGAATTTTGTCCCTGTTCATTTACAAGAAAAATAATTTCAACTTTAAAGACTAAATTTTAGATATTTTCATAAGAGTTTAATTTTTATATACTATAATAGTATAAAAAAATTACATTCTAAAAAAAATAAAAAAATTAAATAAATATCATGTCACAAGTGGAAGAGCCATAATGTGAGAGTGGTTATTATCTTCACTACTACGAAAGGTACATTTTAGGACCCACATTTAAAGTCGATTCTATGGAGTAATGGAGACCGTCGTTGTTTAAGGAGCGGTGGCATAATTGTAAATAATTACAAATTTTCAAAGATGGTTATGGCATAATTGTAAATAATTACAAATTTTCAAAGACAGTTATTGCAAAACCGTTTTTGAAACATGTTTACAAAGGCAGTTTTTGTCAAAACTATCCTTGAAATTTGAGTCTTTTATTTTTCGTGGTTCAACTCATTTCACCTTTTCATTCTCCCTCTCGCGTCTGTTCCTCTCCTCTCCTCTCGTCCTCAGTTACTCAACCCCAAACCCCAAACCCCTTCCCTCTACGTCTCCCCATCCCTCACCCCAACGGCCCTCGTTAGACTCCCCTGCGGTGGCTCCTCTCCCTGCGTCGCCTGTGCCAAGCCCTCCTTCGTGCTTCCTTCGAACTACAACTTGGAGGTCTACAAGTGCATTTGGCTTGTACTCTCGAGTGGAACCAAAACGCGTGGCACTCCAGTACCTGAGGGCCTCCTCATGTACTCCCTACTGCTCTCCGACATCTTCACCACCTTCGCCACTGTCAACCACTCCTACGTCGTTGGCGATGTTACCTACGGCGCTTGCTGCGTCGACGAAATCGTTGCCTTTGCCCTCGGCGCCGACCTCCTCATCCACTACGGCCACAGGTGACTCGTCCCCATCGACTCCACCACAATCCCCTACCTCTACATATTCGTCGACATCAAAATCGACATCGGCCACTTCGTCGATACCCTCACCTTAAACCTCCACAAAGGCAAAACGCTTGTCATCGCTGGAACCACTGAATTCGCCTTTGCAATTCACACTGCCAAGCCCTAATTGGAGGAACTAGGGTTTAGGGTTTTTGATTCCTCAGTCCAAGCCGCTCTGCTCAGGTGAGGTTCTCACTATGAATTGAACCCAAGAAAAGGACAACTTGTACTATTCTTTGGAGGCCTCTCTTATGCGGATAACCACGTTGCCATTCTCAAAGGTAAACTTCTGGTAACGTTCAAATGAGAAATTTCAAGGTATCTGAGCTTGAATATTTTTCTTATACATTTACTCATTGTTTCGAATACTTTTTGTACTAAAGGTTGGTTTTTTCGTTCTGGGGTTTTGTTTTCCTATTACCCTTTGGTTTTTTCCTTGTGATTCTTGAAGCTTTGTGCATGGGTTTGTATGGACTCTGAGTAATTTTGTTAGTGATAGGTCGAAATTTTATTTTCTTTTAGTTTTGGTTTTTGGTTTAGGGTTTTTTATTTTGATTTGGGTTTTGGATTGTGTGTATTTGGCAATGGAGTTGGAATTTGGACTGATGGGTTCCGACATTTGCGTTGTGAATGGTTAGTGCACTCATGAATGGAAAAAAGGAGTGGCCTCTTTGATTTGAGTCCTTTTGCTTTGAATTTCATCTATTTGTTACTTTTGGGGGGATTGGATGATGCAAGGCTAGTTTTGGGGATTATGATTTTGGGACACGTTTATATTGATTCTGTTTTCAAAATCAGAGATGTTTATGGGTTTTGATTTTGATGTAATTAATCTCGTGGGGGTTCCAATAGTATTTTTAAGGTTTGGTTTTATTTTTATTTTCCCTTCCCGGGATTTTTTGGTTTTAAGTGTGTGTGTGTAATAGTATTAAGGAATAAGTGGCATTGTCGTGAATAAGAATAGCATTAAGTGCCCAATTCAGAGGATAATCATATTTATAGTACGTCATAGTATTTACTAATTCGATGACAATATGAAATGGTTGTCTTTATTTTTTGACGATTGAGGAGCGCTTACAGTAAAATATAAATTATATTTTTAAATTTTATTTCATAATATATGTTTTTGTTGACCAATGTTTTGGCTTATTTCTGTGATGCTAGATTTATGGAGGAGTGGAAAGGTGACATCCTTGACCTGTTGTAAGTGTCATAATGTTGTAATTTAGATATGCCAATGAGGCATATATCTTGTTTTTTTTTCCTTAATGTAATTGTAATAAAGGCTTGATTGATTCATTCTCAATGTTTTATTATAGTTCTACTATTCTGGACAAGGTTGTGGTTGCAGTTTCGTTGCAATCATTGACATTGCAGAAAAATGCGTGTAAACATGGCTGAGGTGACCACAATACATTTGCAGTGATCCCAAAAGCCTTGATGTTGTGGCCAAATCATAGCCGCAGACCATTTTTTAAAACCAGGATTCTAGCATAACTATTGGTAATCATTGTCATAGGTGTTACTGTCTACAGTAAAAAAAAAATATTTTATCCTTCATAATGATGAGGATTTTTTTTGTTTATGTGATGTACTTATATTTATGTGTGTGTGTGTGTGTAAATATATATATCTACCTGACTCTATTTAGTGTATGTTTTAGTAAATGTTTCTTACACTTATATTTTTTTTGGTAGATAGTTTCATAAAATTCTAGCTAGCCGCTGTGATTCTAATGCCATGTTTCTTGCTTCTCATGTGAAGTACCTTTTCTCTCTTTAATGATGCATCTTGTCTACGGTAAAAAAAAAATATTTTATCCTTCATAATGATGAGGATTTTTTTTGTTTATGTGATGTACTTATATTTATGTGTGTGTGTGTGTGTGTATATATATATATATATATACCTGACTCTATTTAGTGTATGTTTTAGTAAATGTTTCTTACACTTATATTTTTTCTGGTAGATAGTTTCATAAAATTCTAGCTAGCCACTGTGATTCTAATGCCATGTTTCTTGCTTCTCATGTGAAGTACCTTTTCTCTCTTTAATGATGCATCTTGCTCCTTGATAGTGTAGGGTGTATGTTAAAAAGAGTTGACTGCAAATGGTAATCAATAATTTGAAAACCAGATTTTCCCATGATTATTGATCAATAAGCTATATCCTTAATTTTTTTTAAATGCTTGTATTTTGTTAAAAAAGATTTTGCTATGATTATTGATTAACTCCACACTTTACTCTGCAAGGTGCACTTTCCACTTTTAACTAAGGATATTTTTCCTATAAAAATTTCACCAACTTAAATGAATCTTAGGTTTAGTTTTCTTATTGAATTTTTCTCTAGGTGATGTAAATATTTTTCTGTCTCTGCTCACATCTTCCCTCTATTATACCTTTGGCAACCTTGCCAGTTGCCACGCATTTTGATTAGTAATAATTCCTTTATAGATTCTTTATATTTACCACTGGGAAATCCTTAAATGTCATTCCTCATGCTTTAGATCTGCTTACGAGAATTCAATTTTTTGCAATAAATTCCACTGCCAACAAATCGGTTGGAGGGAGTGTTAAATGAAGCAACAAGGTAAAGTGGTAATTTATTTTTATATAAATTCTATTTAGGTATTCTCTTTCTCTCCTTTGGTCATTGAACTCAATTTGATTTGATTTTGCAGCTTATCCACTACGGATGCATAATATCTACATATTAGTTTGAGTATCTTGACTTTGGTGGCATAGGTTGTGTCAGCTGTGTAAATACTACCCAACTTAGTATGGTAAGTTTAATCTGGATATTTTCCAGCATAAATTTTGGTTTCACCCTAGTAATAATTTATGGTTAATTTTTGTTTAATGGAATGCATGCATATGCTTCTAATATGAAAGATTCCTATATGAAAATGATCATTAGAAAGACCTCAAACTTTGGGTATAGAATTTTTTTCCTAATTTTGTTAAGCACATTGTTGCTACTTGCTTGTTGGTTCTTTTTAGTGATCCTGTGCCTTGGTATTCTATTACTGCAGTTATTTGACACATGTAGTTGGCTAGAATTTAGAAGAGGGTTGACTTAAGTGTATTCTTTTTTATTCTCTGACAAAGTTTCACAAGTTCTGTTGGTGTTTTTCTACGGATGAGGAATATGGAAAATCCAAATGTGTCTGTTTCGTGGATAAAAAATAATGCAAGCGATCAACATTCTACTCATTTTGATGGCAGACTGCTTGTGGGCACTACTAGATTATATTTGGATTGTGAAATTATACTTGATATCTGTATTTGCACATTGGGCTTAGTTGCAACAACACTAAGTTTTCCATATTTTTAGTAATCCTCATCAGCCTTTAATTATGTAATAATTACCTTAACAATTCAAGGTATTTAAGTCATTATCTTTAGTGTTGTATTGTCAAAGCATAAGTACTCAATACATTGTTAGTTTGAAGTGAAATATGGCAGAGGTGTTGCAACGAGGTCGTTCTTTGGCTGAGACACCAACATATTCAGTTTCCTCTATTGTTACTATCATGGTCTTTCTTTGCTTCTTGGTTAAGTGTTCAATCTATCGCTTAGGAGTTAGGACAGCTTAAACACTTTTTCACTCTTTACTTTCTTGCTACTAGCTACTACTTGCCATCATAATATAATTAACATCAATGCCACTCATTCTTATATATATAGTAGTTGAAGACTTGAAGAACACAAGAAGGAAGACACTTTTTGCTTCACTAGAGAAAATTAAGGAAGGTAAAGAAGTACACTAACTAAGTATGATTCCATTATGCCTTATGTCAGCTAAGCACACATTACTGATTTTAATTTTAATTTTTGCTATTTCTTTTCCTGTTGATTCCAATTTTTTTTCATAAACATTAAGCCATTTAAGGTTGGCCAGCATTTCCAAACCTTAGGGTATTTTTGTGATCGCAGTAAAAGATAGGTCCAATCTTATAAGGCCTGTAGCTTTGCTAGTGAACGCATGTGCTTCAACCTCTAACAAGATGTTAGCTACAAAGCAGTGAGGGTATTCAAGTCAACCACAGATTTAGGCAAAACCTCAATGTTTGTGAAGGACTAACCAAGAACTTGGAGTGAAGACATGTGAACAAAAAAAGGATATGAGATCCTTGTCAGGGATTTGTTATGCTTCAAAATCAAGTCTAGTGTAATTACAAAGTCTTTTTTTATTTGATAAGAATTGATTTGGGTTGATTAAGTGTTTTGGACTAATATAGCCCATTACAAAGTCTTCATACTCCCAGGTAATCTTTTTTGCTTAATAAAATAGATTATTTTTTAGTTTAATAAAAAAATGACAATACTTTATATGAAAATACTTAATAATCGTATGGAAGTAATATGACATTTAATGGATTCGATTATGTATGTTATGCATTCAAGTTATTTGATTTTTTTTGGTTTAGCTTTTATTAAAGAATTTGAAAGGTGGTGACTATACAATGTATCCTGTCAAATCATGGTACTTAAGTTGATGTATGACAATGGATTTGTAGTTTTCTGGCTATACCAGATTTCTTATTTATTTGGCAGGTGGTTTTGAGAACAACTTTAGTGTCTTTGCCTTTGGTAGGTGGTTTTGATGACTAACATGGCCTGTATTGGATTGTTTGGTCTTTTGAATCATGGAACAGGGAAACTATTTTTGCCTACTCTGATTGTGTTTTTGAGTATTGAGTGGTAGCTATAATGAAGGTTAAATATGAAAAAGTTATGGAACTAAGCTATTTCTTTCTCAAGCACAAATACCATAAAAGTCCTGCATATTTCTATCATACCACATTGAATAATTTCTATTGCGCTTTAAATGCATGTTGCACATGTGTCCATAATCATAAATTAATACCTGGCCATTTACTTATAGGTAACAGTTTGTGTATGGATGTTGGTACTTGGTAATGTTATATGATAGTTATTCATGTAAATGACATATTTTGTGAGTGACAACTTTTATGTGCTTTATTTTGTCTCTTCAACACTTGCTTTGAAATGATAATGTTTGTACTAGCGATTTTTGGACATTAAATGTGAAATATAATAATTATAATTGAAACTTACAGGCTGATAACAATGTGATAACTTGCAGGCTGATAAATAGTCCACTAATTGAGTGTTGCTTACGTTTATTAATCAACCTGTAACTTGGCTATTGTTTTCTATACTTTCTCTTTTGTTCTGGTTGACTTGAAAAAATTTGATCTGCTGACATTGGTGGTCTTCCTTCTTTTAGGCTTTCATTCATTAAAGTTTACAAGTTTGTGGCTTTCAAACGATTATATGGGGAGTTGTGTGTCTAAGGTGAGAATATTTCGATGCATCAATCATTCATAATCTTTATTGTTATGCTCATTATAAGTTGAAAGCCTCAAGCCTTTCACTTGTTATCTCTAATAAGTTGTTTTCTTCATCAAAAAGCATACTCTAAAAGCAAAATAAATTTCCTGCAAAGTGTGTTGCAGGGTGTTTTCTCATTGATAGTGTTTACCTAGATGACATAAGGAAAGGGTTGCTTTTTGGACAAATCATAGAACCTAGTATTATGCACGTTTCTGTAAGTAGAATTAGTCTATCTCATTTTTTGGGTTATTTGTGGGTCTGTTTATGAAACTGATTTTAGCTTTGTGAAGGGAAGAGTGTGGAGTGATAGCAATAAAATTTCTAATACTCTATTATTTGTTAAGTTTTAGGATAAAATTTAGTTATAATTTCATAGATATTTTTGGTGCAATTCTCTAATTAAAATTGGTGTTTTACCTTGATAATTTATGTGAAGTGAGACTCGCAAGATGTTGTGATTTCTAATAAATTTCAGTCAATAATAGATAGCGTGTTTTAAAAAGTATGTTAGAGAGCGTATCACTAGTATTTCTATGTGAAGATTCATTTGAATTGAAACATGCACCATAAGCCATCTTTTTCCTTTTGTAGTTTAACTTTAATTCCTTTATTCAATTGAAAAGTGTCATTTCAGTGGAAAAAACAAAAAGAAATTAAAGCTATGTTTGGATATTCAGTGGTGAATTAGGATGAGATATAATGGAATGGAATAAGGTTATTATTTCATTGTTTAGATATTTTTGTGATGTGATGACAAAATAAAACTGATTAGTTTTGTCTCGTTCCTGATATACCCCCAAATTGGAGGAGAATAAAACGAAGAGTCTTTGATAGAATAGAATGTAATGCATTTCATTGGGTTCCATTCCATTCCATCATATTTGAAACACTCCATATAATGAAATCTATCAATTCTATTCCATTCCTTTTCATCAATTCAAACAGCCTAAAATTTAGAAGGGGATGTTGCCATAGTGATTTTTTTTGGCCAAGCTGTCTTTTTTTCCATATGGAAGGCTATGCAAAGAGAATGGTAAGGAGATAAGTAATTTGATTCCGGCATGATGCTGTCTTTGTGTAGACATTGGCTATGGCTGCATCTTTTTCTCCTTATTCACTAATTGTCTTTTGCATGCTATTGCAGGTCCTGCATTTGAGAACCCAAATATAACTAGGGATGCTAGTGATAATGATACAATTAAAGGGAGGAAGGAAATCGCAGAGGAAGATTTTGGAGGTAAATTGAATTGTCTCTTGCTATGCACTCAGCCTTAATGTTTACTCAACTATCATGTATGAAATGGCCTTCACTCTGATCCATCTATATCAAATTGCATATACACAATTTTTTTTGGCTAAATGCTATGTTGAGTTATACTTGATAACCTATCATCTACTTCCTATTACTTAAGGCCTTGAAACACAAACTTCAGATGTGTTTGTTGCTGCATGTGACATAAGCAGAATCAAGGAGAAGCCATCTGAGATTGACACAGGATGGAATTTGAGTTCTTCTTGGAGGCAAACCCGATCCCATCAAAGTCGAGTAGGTCCTAATCCCATGATGATTTTCTTAATACTCATCTTGAGAATATCAAAGAAAATTTAAATAAGGATTTGAATAAGGAAGACCAACCATGCCTGATTCAGAAAGACATTAGTGTGGACAGGTCAGATGATGAAACACAAGATATGAATGCCACAAGCAGTCCTTAGAAGAAGCAAAAGCAATCTTCTGTTACAGTGGCCAACACAAGAAGTTTCAAGTATGTTGACCCAGTTAGGAAGAAAGCTGAGCGTGAAAACTTAAAACGAGTTGAATGCAAACAATGCAGGAAGTTCTATGATGTTGTTCTTCCTAATGCTGATGGCAAGGATGCTGACAGTAAGCAAAACTTCCGTTGTGAACACCTTGATGATGTTTCTAGGCATCGATATAGGTATGTTCCGCCCATGACTCCTGAAGGATTTTGGAATATTGGGTTTGAATCTGAAATTTAAGATTATATTATAGAGAGATTACTATTTGATTTATAAATGGATTCTATATCCAATTAACAAATTTGACAAACTTTTAGTTTTTTTGGTAAATCTAGAAAATGAATTTAGGAACCTTGGCCATTAGGTATATTATTGATACATTGATCATCTCATAATGCCAAGAGGCAAAAAATTATAACCGTCTTTGAATGTGACATTCTAATACGGTTTTCCTAAGAATCGTCTTAGAAATGATTGTTTTCAAATTTTTTTTATTTTAAAAGAATCATTTTTGAGACGGTTCTTCTAAAAACCGTCTTAGAACAACCATAAGACGGTTTTACTAAGAACCGTCTTAGAAAGTGAGGCTATAAAGACGATTTTATAACCATCTTTGAAAGTGATAACTTTCGACAACACTCGATACAACCGTCTTTATATGAAATGTAAAACCGTCTTTGAAAGATGCTTTTATAATAGTGCTTTTTAGTCTCTAAACATTTTAGTATATTTCCTTTTAATCTTTTTTCTTTTAACTGGTTTTATAAAGGGACTGAAACTAACGATTTGGGGGAAAAATTAAGGATCTAAAGTTATGCAAGGAAAAAAGTCAAGACGTTAACCAATTAAAATTAATTCAAGACAAAATATAAATCTTAAAAAGTTTACGAAATAAAATAATAATAAGCTCTATAGATTAGTCACATTACATATTGAAAGGGAATAAATTGAAGAATCTTTAATATATTTAATATAAAAATTGATAATTAAATTAATAAATTAATATACGATTTTAATGATTATATATATATTGAAAATGTAAAATAAATTTTACACTCATTTTAATATAAATTATTACTAATATAACATATAAGATAATTATGGTCAAAAGTTAATAAAATTATTAATAATTTATAATTTGATAACAATATGAAATTGTATTTACACTATTTGTGTATAACTTTTTCTCTCTTGTAATATTACAATTTTTAAAAAAAGTTATACGTGTAGTTTTAATTTAAAACTAAATTGAGGGAGGAGGAAGTTATATATCATCGGATTTAATTTCTCTAAAATGAGAATTAACATTTGAAAATAATGAAAATGAGAGCCCATCCATCGTTGATTTGAATTAATTAAATTCATATAAATTATAAGTGTTTTTTTTTATGAAAGACAAATCATATTCAATAACAGTAAGCATGAGCCAGGTTAGATTAGATTTATCTTTATCTATATTTATCCCAAATTTTGGTCTATTCATTTTTTTAAACCGTAATTTAATTTGACCTTATCAAGAATCAATGTGATAAGACTAGACTAATCTGATTTTTAGCCCAATATATTAATTTCAAAATTATGTACAGTTAAATTGTAGAATAAAAATACAAAACATAAATTAAGGTATATATATTTAATAATATATATTTTAAAATAAAATATTTTATTATAAATATAGCATCATGTTATACAAAATATCAAAAATCTAATTGGTACGAAATTACTTTCGTAAAAACATACGAAAAATGTTGATTGGTTAATTTTTAAATTCGCTTGCCTTGTGTTCCATTAAAAACACAACTTTATAAATTTGAAAAACTGACACAGATTGCCTTGTGTAATTTGTGCAAGGAATGCTTCATAGCAAATAACATTCCTTATAAAATATTAACTATTAAATAAAAGTTTTATTAATACATAATTATTAAAAATTATATTTTTAAGGAAATATTAGATACTATACAAGATTGGGATGATCCGATACGTAACCCAAATCCGTCCTAAAAAATACATTGAGTTTATTTAAAAAAACTGAGCCTATCCAAATCAACCTTTGGTCTGACAGGGTTACGCCATGCTCGGATTGTTCAAGACCAATGCAGAACAAACTCATACTAACTTAAATACTCCAACAAGTAAACTGGCCTTAATAAATTATAGAAAAATGTTAACCATACACCCTCTAAAATATTCTTTTAAAACTCTATGTTATTAGCTAAAAATTATTAAAAATTATAGTTTTTGGTAGGTCTCATTTTTTATTTAAAGTGACTCTTCTAATTTTGTATTTTTAATAAATTTTAATTAATAATAAAATGTATGTTAGAAAAATATACTCCAAAATGAGTATTAAAGAACATATTTCTGGCCATTCCAAATTATAATATACAATTTTTTAAGAAACAGTTTTATATTATTTCATTCATGAGAATAAAATCAATACATGCAATTTAGAATAGCATAAATATACATTATTATATCGTCTAAATTTATAAATTTTACATAATAAATATTATTTCAAAGTCAAGCACATTTTAATTCCGAAGTATCATTTGACCCCAAATGTGATCTTTATACAATAACTGTTTTTATGACAATTAAACTCATATAAGCGAGTCAGGGGTCATGGGTGGCGCGCGGGACATTGATCATTGATGGAACTTGGCCGATACCCTTGTCGTTTTCTGTTTTTTTTTTTGGGTAAGGATCAATTGTGTGCCTGTTTGAATATTCAAAGATTTTGCTACAGTACCAAATACGAGACAACTTTAACTTTAGCATAGAAATAAGAAAGATGAAGTTTCCTAAAAATGGAAGTTGAACACAAAGGGAAGTAGATACCGATAATCTAAACATCTCCATATTGTTCGTTTAAAAACTACTAACAAGTCGTTAATTAGTTTAAATAAACTTGGTTAATTGAGTTTGGTCATCTTAAGCTTGATTCTGAATTTAAACTTTATAAATAACCTGATTGAGAAAAGAAAAAACATCACTAAAAATAACTAACAAAAATTAATTATCAGAAAAATCAATAAATACTTCATAAAGAATTTTTGTGGTATCTTCAATAATTTGAGAGATTTTGATATTGTTAATTTTTTAATCAATCAAATTACATGTTATCTTTTTATTAGTTCTTTTTATATTTTTTTTCAAATTAATCTTTGATTATTATTTTTTAAAATTTTAAAATTTCAACTTTTAAATTAGAAAATATGATTAAAGATAATTTTAAAAGTTTTAATTCTAAAATTTTTTAGTCTACTTTCAACACTTTATATAAAAAATCTTTTGGGGTTTAGAGTTTAAAAATTTCTTATTATTATTTTTAAGTGTAGGTTTTACCAAGAGCGTTAAAAGTAAGTCAAGATTTTAAACTTCAGATTTCTAAAATTATCTTTAATTATATTTTTAATTTAAAAAATTATAATTTCAAAAATTTAAAAATAATAATAGACTAATTTAAAAATGAAAAGATAACATATAATTTAATTGATTAAAAATTAATTGTATTAAAATTTCCCAAATTACTGAGAACAGCAATAGAAAACTTCTACTTCATATTAATATTATAGAAAAAAATAAAAATAAAAAGGCAGAGGTCACCGAGGGAAGAAGGAAGTGGCAAGTGGCCATGTGATAGCAGTTGATCAGCCTGCAAATGGACCCTACCTTCCCTATGCTGCACGCCACACGCCATTGCGTTGCATTGCATATGCATATATGAAATTTGAATTAATAAATATTATCTTCTAGAACCAAATTTATGATCTCCAATTCTTCATTCTTATAACGAGACACGTGCTCAATCCGACACTTCTGAAAATAAATGATTTGATGTGTTCAAATTTTATACTCCAACATTATCGTGTGAAAATAAATAAGTACAGTTATTCTTTGATTTGTAGAGCGTTGATATATTTATTTTTAAAAAATAAAAATTTTAATTTTAATTATAGAAAATAAAAAAAGTACAATAAATTTATCTTCTAAAAATGTTGTCTGTTATAATTAATAAAAGAGTTTATGTGACACATTTATAATTGAATTTATTATTATTTTATATATTCAGGGACGAAAATGACTATTTATGTAAATTATAATTTAATTTTCATTCCCATTTTTAATCGTTAAAAATATAATATTACAATAGATATTTAAAAAATAAGAAAACAAACATAAGTTAGAATAAATATAATAATAAGCATAATATTGATTAATAAATAATAAATATAATTTGTCTATTTCTCTAAAATTTCTAATGTGATACTAATTTACTCAAAATATAAGACTCAAACAAAAATGCATAACCATTAAGTTAATCTTTACAAAAAAATGAGATTTAACTTGATTTTGTCATTACCTAATGTTGTCACAATAGAAATTTCAGAACAACAAACAGATTATGCTTGTTATTAAGTTTGTTATAATTTATGTTTGTTTTCCTTTTTTAAGTGTTTATTGTAATGTTATGCTTGCAATGATTAAAAAGTGAAAGATGAAGATTAAATTATATTGTGTATATAGTCATTTTCGTCCTTGAATGTGTAGAGTTGACAAATTCATCCTTGAATATGTCACGTAGGTTATTTCATTAACATTAACATACGAAAGCTAATAAATGAATGAATTTGTTACACTTTTTTTAATTTCTAGGATTAAAATTTGAATTTTCATCTTTTGGGATGAATTTGTAAGCGTTCTACATATTTATTGGACAAAAATGATTATTTATCCAATAAATAATTATAGGAGAGTAAAAGAGCCCAAACCCTCTTAAAAAAAATACCCAAATTCAAAATAAAAATAAATATACTTAAAAGGTTATCAATAAAATAAGATAATAATTATAAACAGTTCCACTCTTCTATGAAAAAAACTAATGCGATTTCATTCAAAACATAATAATTTGCTTTATATTTTATGTGTGTGGAATTCATAAATTCATTTTTTTAAACTTTGATTAAGGATTTTGAAAACCTAGCGTTTGCAGTATTGTTACTTGTTAGTGTGGCTAGATCGACCAGTACTTAATTAGAAAATTGGTTGGACTATAAGTTGAATTCCAAACTGCTAGAAAATTTGATTATCCAAAGTCAATGATGTTCATTTGTCTTATTTAGCAGTTGTCCTGTCGGGTGGTTTTGTTAAGATTGTTCCAATTGCTGCGCCGTATCCAATTCCAATTTTGCAGAGAAAAATAAACTACTAGTTTTTTCATGTCATAATAAAAAGTTTGCTTAAAATGACAACAAAAAAGAGCGAATACATTGGATAAGGAATCTAGCTACATTACATTTTTATATAACGTGGTAATTAATGGTAAGACCTAAGCAGAGAGAGAAAGCATGGTTGTCTAGCTCCACATATGCATTATAAATATATTTTACATAGCAACATACGTGGTGATGTTTAAACCACCAATAACAGCCATCGTTTTGCATTCAAATTCAGTCAAGCATTGAAGTTTACTATATGATATGTGGAGCTAGACATTCTACTCCATTTGCTTAGGCCTTCACTCATTAACGTCATTATAAAAATGTAATATAGCTAGATTTACTATAAAAAATAATATAGTATTATATATTTCATAGTAAATGACTTTGATATAGAAATGACATTGATTTTAATATAGAAATACACAACTAAAATAAGCATATTTAAAATCAAAGTCATTTCTATAAAAAAATTTCAAAAAACTTTTAGGTAGATTACACTATTCTTTCTTCATACAATATGTTTATATTACATCTTTTCGTGTTTCTTCAAATACTTAACACGCTTTTTTTCATATGATATTTTAACCTATTTCAGTGCAGCGTGCTTCTTAAGAATAGTTTTTCTCTAATTTCTCTAGGACTATTGAACATCATTAATAACTGATTTGAATTATATTATAAAATTTAGAATATATATTTAAAAGTTGTTATGTAGATTTTAAGGAACAATTTAAAGTTGACAATGGTAATATTTACAACTTTCTTTCATATTAATTTTATAATTCTATATTCGACAGCAAGATGTTTAAAATTAATTGTCAGTGCTTCTCTACAAGTAGCAAAAGAGGAGAAAATACTCAGAAAAGGCTCATTTATAAATTTGTTGTGTTAAAGAAATTAGAAAGAAAAGATGATGTTCCAGTTCAAAGCAGATGAAATCTCTGGGTTAAAGGAGCAATATTCATAAAAAAAACTCATAATATTTATCTTATTCCATGGATATATACGAGTGATAGTTTAAACTTGTGACCTATCAAATGCAAGTTCATTTATATTATTTATTATTGCTAAGATGTTTATTTTCATTTAAAGAATCTAAAGTGTCTATCTCATACAATCATTGGACTATAATAAAATATACTATCAACCAACATTTATCCAATTTGAAAAAAAAAATCAAAAGAAATGGTTTGATCTTTTATTTTAATTTCTCGAACTGAGTATATAATGTAATTTATATTATAACAATCTGTTCAAAATATTGAACAATGCCAAATGTTTATAGTGTTTTTTTTTCTTATGCCCTTTCACTTTTTCTTGTTTAATTTGTTTCTTTTACAGTTTTACTGCTTTTGTTTCAGTTTTCTGACCTTTGCGACAAGGATTCAGTACTCCAGTCTTTTAATATTAGAAGAAATGATACTCCATTTATTTATTAGAATTATAAATAATTAATTAAAAGATTTTAAATAAATAAATTAATATTTCTAAAATGTATTTGATTTCCAAGATATATATATATATATATATATATATATATATATATATATATATATATATATATATATAGACACACTAAGCATTTGAACAAAATCGATCGGACATGAAAAATTTGGGCTAACCGTATTTTGCGGACAAAAATTAATACACATATGCTCCAAATCCAATTAACTACAATGTAAATTTGACGGAAATAAAATTAATTATCCTCCGATTTTTAATTAGTAATAATAATGTGAAGGATTCTCACATCCCACAACTTGATTAGACCACAAGCAGAGAGAGGTCAACTAAGTTGTATCTATATGGGGGGTGTAAATATATATTGTAGTTGGAATATGTGAATCAAAATTGTGAAATGAAATCTTCAGCTTTCATTACATTCATTTGCTTTTGGTGTGTTCCAATGCAAGACTATTTATATGTACGAGGATTTGAATCCTCTTTATTCTTGAATAATGAAATATCATTCTGTTAGAAAAATATACCAGAGGAGAAAAAAATATATAACTTATGAGTTTTATATATAAACAATCATATGATTATCCCTTCTTTTTTTTCATCAATACCTTTCTACTAGCTAGTCCCATATCCATGCAAGAGAGGATTTTTTTAAGACATTTAAGAAAGGATATAAAACCTTTATATTATCTAATTTCTATTTTTCTTTTTATAGACCTGGAGATGATCATGTTCGATCATTACACCAATTGATTCATGTGTCCGATAGTTTAATTTATTTTTCTCTATTTATATATTTGGGGTAGTTGGGCGTTTCATTTATGATCTGAAATTATGTTTTATTTATTGATGATTATATATTGTTCATTTATTCCTCCACCCCAAATATATGAGCCAAGTTCTGTCAAAATTGCAAGTCCATTAATTTGCTGTGTAGGCCATGGTGATGCGAGTCCATATTTGCATACAGCGAGGATCTGCATGTAGCTAGCTGCAGCTGTCATGGTGAGAAATACAACTGTCATTGACTTATGAGAAACAGTCTTCGATATTGATGAGGGTCAAACTTGAAACACAAAATCGGTGTGCAAGGGCCAAGGAGGCTCTTAGTTTTTCAAATGCCACCGGGTTGGTCCTGAGAATGTTTTGGCTAATTAAGTCAAGTGAAACACGGAACACATGACCTATATTCGTTGAAGCTAGGCTTCTTTTACTTCTCTATATACATTGGCCAAGGTCAAGTGAAACACTGAACACAAGTCATGAGAATATTGGCAAAGTCCACTGACGCAATTGAAGGCTTCCTTTGCTTTTCTTTATACAAGTGCGTTTGGTTGTCATAATTATAGGTCGCCTATATTCATAAACAGAGGTCAATGTTGGTTTAAAGTTTCCTGTTGGGGAAATTAATGATATCAAAGTCAGCTCAGAATCTTCAAAATGAGTTTTCGTTTAGAATAAACAATAAATTTCCAAAATATACATGAAATAATAAAATCTTTTATGAGTATTTTAGATATTGTATCCTATGAGCTATTTACGCGGATCACAAACTTATATTGTCACAATTAAGCCTCTTCATCTTTTAGGCTTGAGGGTGAAAAGTTATGTATCTTTTAAGTTCTTAGGCCGATGACAAACTTAACCGTGAGCCTCTTCACCTTTTAGGCTTGAGGTTGAGAATTGTACGTGTATCTTTCGAGAATCAATTTTGATCATTTATACTAATTATTCTTGATTCACAATCCTTGTCCCAGATCGAGTACCACTGAAAATAACCTTACTTCAACTCCATCGATCTCTTTATTAGCCTAGTACTCGATATTATACGTTGAACTCTATCATCCCACGAAAGTCAGGTTAAAATATTGGCGACTCCTGGCGAGGATATATCTAGGGAATGTTCCCTACTACCATGCATGGATGAAACTACTTTCAAAGATCGAAACTCCAGGGATAGGGTTATACCCTCTAAATGTCCAGGTCATACGCTATTTTTAATTAGACCATTCTCTAAGGATAATTTGTCACCAGAATTGAACAAATATTAATTTACCATTTCAATGTTTAAAGTAAATATTGATTTCCTGATAAAAAAGTAAATATTAATTATAAAATGGCCCTTAAATGCATATAATTTTTTTAGAGGAAATGCATATAATTAAGACATTAATTTGATGATTATTTTATATTAAAAAATTAAATCGGTGTAAAAGGTTTTTAGAAGGTCAACTTGATGTTTATATGTTTTACGAAAACCAAATTTAGCATTCACTTTTTTTTTTTTTTCCTTTTCCTATTGTAGAAGCCAGTAACATATGTTATATCACAGGTCAATATTTGACTAAGACCTAGCAACAGAAATTATTCGTTATAGATTATGATTATGATGGATAAGGTATTTTAGTTAATTTTTACATTTTTTATTAGCTGAGAAATTTGTTTGAATATTCGGTAAACAAGTTTTTTTTAGTAATTTTTAACTTTTTTTGAAACGCTACTTAGGCTATGTTCGACAATACTTGCTTAAAGCTAAAAAATTAGTTGGAAGCTGGAAAACTAGTTGGTAGTTGAAAAATGGAAGCTGAAAATTAAATTAATTTATTAAATTATAAGTATTTGATAAAATTAACTCTTAAAGTAGTTGATAAGTGTAAAATGACAGAAAATAATAAATCATGATTTATTTAAAATGGTAACTAAGAAATTGAATAAATTTATTGATGATAAAAATGGATGAAAATATAAAAAGTTAGAAGCTAGTATTTTAAAAAATGCTACTATAAGTAGTGTTTCAAAAAACACTAGAAACTACTAAAAAACTTGTTTAGAACAATTAAATAAACTTTTCAATTAGAAAAAAAAAACTAAAAACTAGTTGAAATGTCTTGTCAAATATAGTCTTAATATATCTTTTTTTTAAATGCTAGCTTCTAGTTTTTTTTTATCTTCAATATATTTATTCAATTTCTTAGTTACCATTTTTAAATAAATTATAATTTTATTATTTTCTGTCATTTTATACTTTTCAACTATTTCACCAACTAGTTTTACTGAACACTTATAATTTTCAGCTACCATATCACCTACCAACTTCCAGTTAGTATCATCCAACATAGCCAAAAGTTAGCTAAAAGCTGAAAAACTAGCTTATTAAATTATAAGTGTTCGATAAAATTAGTTGTTGAAGTAGCTGAAAAGTTTAAAATGACAGAAAAATGTTAAAATTATGGTTTATTTAAAAAAAGATAATAAAAAATTGAATAAATGTATTGAGGATAAAAATAAAAGAAAATATAAAAGGTTAGAAATTAGAAACTAACATTTTGAAAAAGCCTACTACTTTTAGATATTACAAGTATGTTAAGGAGGAAGGAAATATTTTCTTAAACTTAAAATGTAAGTAATACAATACAATATACACTAAGTTTAATATCAGAAATTGATTTTAAAGTCTGGAATGCAACATCACAGATTCTGATTTGCTTCAAAATCCTGTTTTTAAATTTTCTAGCAAGGATATGTTGCTGCTTTTGATGAATAAAATTTCTTGAAAAACCTTTTAGCTAGGCTTAGTTTTAAATTAAATTTAGTTTTTGAAAATAAAGGTTTTCAATAGTTACAAATTAAATTAATCAGTAGCAAACATATGCTAAAAGAAAGGATACAACACACAAAAAAATTATATTGGTTCTTTGACAACCTTGGACTATATCCAATTTGTTCAACCTATAAAGGGTTTTTCACTAAGAAAACACCAACTACAATAGGGTATTCTTTCTCCTTTAAGTCTCCTCAAGCATTCATAGTATTATTTCCTTAAGTCTCCTCAAGCGTTCATAGTATTATTTTCACCTTTACAAGTTAATTTGCACCAAGTATTCTCACCTCTTCATGTCATTATTCACACCCTTGTAAGTATGCTCCAAGTATTCTCATCTCTTTAGGCTTGTCCCAAGTATTTTACTATTCTTTATTCTTCTGGACAATATTTCCATATCCACAAATCACATAACTCAATATTCTCAACTTTGTAGGCTCTTCACTTAGTATTCTAACCACTACAGATTCCTCACTTTTGCATCTTCACTTTTGCAGATTCCACTCAACCCAAGTATTATTTCATAGGCCTCTTTAAGCTTCACCTAACAACAACCTCATTTCAAACTCACATAACAAACTATGTTGTGCTTACAACACTCTTCATACACACCACTTCAATGAACTTTTGAGTTCTCTTTTCACAACTTCTATTTGGACAAACTTTGTAACTTTTTATGGATGCTCACTTCAATGAGGTTATACAGAAATATGAGGCTGACATACAATCTTTGAGATGGACACAAAGTTGCCACAAATCATAGTGTGTTTTGGGTAAAGAAGACTATAATCAAAAACTAGGATGTTTTGGCTATTTACCTTCCTTGCAATGAACTCCTTTGAATGAGGGTGTTTATATAGTCCTTGAGCTAGTCATTTGTTGATGTTGGATAGCATTTCAAAATCAGTCAAATGCTACATTTTTTGTTATAGGAACAGGTCTCTTCAAAGCAAAAGATGGCTATGGAAACCAGAAGAATAGAGAATAGAAGAGAACAAATGGAAGAAGAAAGAGTTTTATAGGGAATGATAGCTTTTCATTAGCCTTTCAATCATAACGAATATAAGCATTATAGAGCTTTAACAACTTATCTAATTTGCCAATTAATTTAGTTACATTTTGTTATAAGGATATAATATAAACTACACTAAGCTGACTCCCTAAGCCTTAGAGTCCTAAGCCAATTATGAACAATTTCTCCACCTTGACTTGACTTTAATTATCTTCCATAACCTGCAGAATCTTCAAACAATGTTTGAACTTAAGACCTGGCAATGCCTTGGTTAACATGTTAGGGAGATTGTCTTCAGTGCTAATCTTCTTCAAATTTATCTCCTTTTTTGCTTTGATTTCCCTCACAAAATGGAGCTTAACATCTATATCTTTTGTTCTTTCATGGTACACTTGATTTTTGGCCAATTGTATACCACTTTGACTGTCAGAAAACACCTTAGGGGTTGTATGCTTTCCTCTCAAACTTATGGCCATTCCTTTCATCCATATTGCTTCCTTAATTGCTTTAGTGACAATAATAAATTCTACTTCTGTAGTGGATAAGGATACCATATGTTTGAGATCACACTTCTAGCTCATAGTATTATCATAGAACTTAAAAACATATATTGATAAATACCTTTTAGTGTCCAAACAACCAGCATAATCTGAATCAAACCAAGTCAGTCCAACATCACTGCCTTCATGCTTGAAATACAGTAAGCCAACTTCAGATGTTCCTTTCACATATCTAAAAATCCACTTCACAACTTCCCAATGCAATTTTCTTGGTTTTCCCATGTACTTGCTGACCAAACTCATGGCATATCCCAAATCTGGTCGAGTACAAATCATTACATCATGAGCCTTCCTATTGCATTTGCATATGGAACCTTTTTCATATAAGAAACCTCCTCTTAAGTCTTTGGTGAATCTTGATGTGAGACCTTAAAATGTTGAGCCATAGGAGTTGACACTGCCTTAGACATATCCATGTTGAGCCTCTTCAAAATCTTAGCTATATAGCTTTTTTGAGTGATGAATAAAGTTCCCATGGTTCTGTTCCTTAAGATTTACATGCCCATAATCTTATTAGAAGTACATATATCCTTCATTTTGAATTCACTCTCAAGCATTATCTTTACCTTTTTTTAATTTCTTCCTTGTTGTCTCTTACCTAACAATCTCATTCTCCTTGCCAAACTGATCAAACTCTTCAGAGCAAAATTCCAGCCCATTATTAGTTCTAAGTTTCTTAATTTTTCTACCAGTTTGGGTTTCAATTATTCCATTCCTTTAATTTTGCAAATGACTCATACTTGCTCTTAAGAATATAAACCCATACCTTTCTAGAGAAATCATCAATGAAAGATAGGAAGTACTTTGCTCTACTATGTGAAGGAACTCTTGATGGCCCCCACAAGTTACTATGAATGTAATCAAGGGTACCTTTAGTATGATGAAGAACAACAAAAAATTTTAGTCTCTTTGTTTTCCCAAAGATACAGTGTTCACAAAACTCCAGTTCTTTAATGCTATCTTTTCCCAACAACTTATGCTTGTTCAACTCCTTTAAACCTTCTTCATTTATATGGCCAAGCCTTTTGTGCCAAAGACTTACTTGGGACTGATTTTCTTCAAAAACTGTACCACAAAAGTATTTCCTTGGAGCAAATACAAACCATTTACCAATTTTCCCTTCATCATCACCATGGAACCTTTCTTGACTTTCAAAACTCCACCTTCTGCCTTATACTCATAGCCTTGTGCATCGAGCATTCCAAGAGAAATGAAATTTCTCTTCAATTCAGGTACATGTCTTGCCCCTTGAAAGATCTTGGTTACCCAATCTGCAAGTTTCAACTTTCTGGAACCAATTCCAACCACCCTACATACTTTGTTATTTCCCAAAAGCACCTGTCTTCCATGGTTTTCAGTGTAAGAGACAAACCATTCCTTGTTAGGACACATGTGGAATGAACATCTAAAGTCAAGAACCCATTCATGATGAGTCTTTTCTCCTGAAACACACATAACTTCAACACTTTCATAGCCTTTCGAAGCCACACCTGCATCACCACTTTGATTCTTTTGTTCCCCACTATTCTTTTTCTTTTTTGTACTCAGACTACTCTTTCTTGCCATCTCTTGACTTGGATCTTGATGCTTTCTTGTTCTTAGAATCTGTCTTATCTGACTTGCCCTTGTGTATAGTCATTTACCTGTTTGATTTCCTCTTCCCTCAGACCTTTTCTTCTATTCCTTCAAAGACAGAGTAGCTTGAACCTCTTCTAATGACAATGTATCTCTACCATAGACGAATGTGTCTGAAAGGTTATCAAATTCACTTGGCAGTGACCTGAGTAGAAGCAATGCCTAATCTTCACCATCCTTCTTGATTTCAATATTCTTCATATTAAGAATGATCTTATTGAAATTATCCAAGTGATCCTCCAATGCTCTTCCTATTTCCATCTTGAAGGTGTACAATTTTTGTTTCAAATATAACCTGTTGGCCAAGGATCATGTACAAGTTCTCCAATTTGAGGCAAATCGTAGCAACAATTTTCTCCTTTGAAACTTCCCTCAGAACCTTGTCTCCAAGACACATAATCAAGGCACTATTGGCTTTATCAAGAATATCCTTCTTCTCCTTGTTTGATAGCGTGTTGGACAATTTCTTTTCTCCTTCTAGAGCTTCCAAGTAAAGGAACAATTATTAGGAATGAATGAAATTGTTGGAAGACAGGAAGATGAGGAGATAATGGCCAAAATCTTCTAACCATAATAATCTTAATCTATTTATTCGATCTGCTCCCCTTAAAAAAGACAAATGAGGAAATACTTGTTTGTTGTAAATTGTTGGTTGGGTTTACCAATTAAGAAAGACACGAGACTCTTTTTTGTTGTTGCTTGGCTGTAAACCAAGTGCTTTTCATTCGTAGGTGATCTCAGGTTACCGGCTCTCTAGCCTCATTTCGAGGCACAATGGAAGAGCTCTTTGGACTTGTCAGTTTCTCAATCGCCAGATAGAAACAATTGGAGATGTGATGTTCTGATTAATGTTTTTATGTAATTTTCAATGCTTGTTCTCATTCCTCTAATCCTTATTAAACCATATAACAACCTCTCTCTCTCTTTCCTTAGCCTTCTCTCTCTTTCCTTTCTTCCTTTTCTCTGCTTCTGCCATTGATGAACTAGAGAAGCTTCTTAAACACTCAACCGTTGACCAAAACCCTTCACACCCAACATGAAAGTTGAAAGGAACTACTCAATGAGCTAGATTCCATCATCACTTTTCTCTGAAAGCCATCAAACAGAGAGATCTAGTTCTCTAGGGAAATTCACAAAGTTTGATTCTGAGGAGAAAAGAAGGCGTTTTAAGGACGTTCAAGCTTGAAAAAGCTATTCTCTAGCCTTTCTTGTTGATTTAGAGGTAAGAAACTCAAGTTTTACTAATTGTTCTTGGGATGAATAGTGACCACTTTGTGATAGAGCTGGAATTATGCTTGAGTTCTTTAGAAAAGTATGCTCAGGAGGTTGTTCTGATGAATATTAAGCTTTGAAACATGATTTCTGATGAAGTTTGGTTTTGACTCTGTGATATGTATGAGTAGGAAGAATGTTGATGAAATGGAAGGTATTATGAGATATATGAGCCTGAGTGCTTTTACAAAAGTTACTCATGAGGCTAAATAAACGGTGAATATGTGTTGAAATAACCGTTTTAGTTAAGTTGAATAATTAGTAATATATGGCCTGGTTAAAGGCAATTGAACTGGTTGATTTGTCTTATGCAGAGTCTTAGAGAGACTCTAAGGCCTTGGTTAGGCCGAGATAGATCCTGCTGAGGGTCTGTGAGTCGCCTATGAGGTGGTTAGTTTTGATGATCCTAAGATAGATGATTGAGAGGGTTATGGAAAGGAATTATGTTTTCCTTTCATTTTAACGGTTGAGAACCGTTGTTAGGTGCCTTGTATGGTGTTATTGATGATTTGATTGTGCTGTATGCCTTATATAGGGCGTAGACCACCGACCTGGGGTTGAACGGCAGAGCACGGCCTTGTCAGGTAAGCTCTTTGTTCTTGGGAGTGTTCCCACTACCTGTGTTCCACCATACTCCGAAGGAGTAATGGTTATTGTATATCATGGTTTATGTGTATTAAAGATGTGAGTTGTTGTTTTATTGAGAATATGTATATGATGAGAGGAACACTGTGATAGTGTTCTGTGATTGATGACAGTATGAACACTGTGATAGTGTTCTATGATTTAGGATAAACTAAACACTGTGATAGTGTTATGTGGTGCTTGATTAGATTCTCTGGCCAGTAGAATTGAATTTAATAGTCTATATATGTAAGTCTTGATGTGGGATGTGCCCACATAGCTGGATGAAGCCTTCTCAGGCAAAGAAAGAAAGCCCTGATGTGGGATGTGCCAATATGAATTGATGAAGCCTCCTCAGGCATGTTTAGTAGGTTCTGATGTGGGATGTGCCCATATGAATGGATGAAGCCTCCTCAGGCATTGATTTATATCTGTATATGCTATGTACTTGTGGTAATATGGTTGATAGCTGTGATGGCTAATTTGTAATGCCAATTTTGATATTATGTGCATGAAAGTGAACCAGGGGGAGGAAAGACCTCCAAGAACCCTGAGTTTACTGAGATTTTTATCTCACCCCGGGTGTGGAGATTATATTTTGCAGGTGTGGCATCTAGTAGAGATGATGGATCCTAGGGTGGGAGGCCCAGTAGAGACATGCATTGTAAAGCCGTTTTGGCAGTGTCTTGAGAGCTTTGAGGCTCACTGTTAGGGATATCATCTTGAGAATGGTGGTTCTAATTCTCCTGAAATATCTATATAGATATTATTGATGTATCTGCCATTCCTCTATGTTATCTGGATCAATAAGGGCTAATTGTAGTTTTTGGCATTCGTTTTATACTTGTGATGTATGTACCATACATAATGAATCAAGAAATACGGTTTCGAAATCGCTTCCGCGGTTTTTTTTTAATTAAAGTAATTGTGTGCTTATCTGATTAAATAATATGTTAATACACCAGATGCATACGGGGTGTTACAAACCAAAAGCTCTATCATCTTCATTCTTCATTAGCCAAAATCATTATTTTCCTGAAATTCTCAATATCCTACTTTGCAGAACTCATTCTTGATGAAAGAATGATTTTCCCATAAACCTAACATGAGCTACTGATACCAATCTGTTATAGAAACAGATCTCTGCAAAGCAAGAGATGGCTATAGAAACCAGAAGAATAAAAAGTAGAAGAGAATATATGGAAGAGATTCATTAGCCTTTTAATAAGAACAAATACAAGCTTTATAGAGCTTTAACAACTTATCTAATATTCCAACTAATTTAGTTAGATTATGTTATAAGGATATAACAAAAACTACACTAAGCTTTTTTTTATAGCTTACGTTATTTGTTTGTTTTGGTTAGAATGTTAGTGGGAAATATTTGAACCACTACCTCTCCCTTGTCTTCCCTCCAACCCTTAAATCATTCTCCCCAAAAACTAAGCCAACCTTATAACTCCTAGTCAAAATACTACACAAGTTGTCTCTTTCACAAAGTTGTATAGTGATTTGTTTTCCTTGTCTTTTCTGCAACTTTTTAGTACTTGATTTTATTAAAGTGGTAAAGAAGAACCAACTTTTCATGTGTTATGTGATTGTCCTAAAGCTAGAACTATTTGGAAGTCTCTCAATGTAGCTAATGGTTTTTTTTCACAAAGACCTTAGGGAGTGGATTATATCCAATATTACAAAGCATGATCAACAAAACAATCCTTTCTAATGGCATTCATTTTTGCTAATATTCTTTATGAACTCTAAATCATGTGAACAATTTTCTTTTTGGTGACAACACATTCTGTAATTCTATTATTATTGATGGGCTAAACAATATGCTTTTAGTTTTCAGTTTGTCCAATTGACCAAGATTATGTACTCTATAATCTTTACTAAGTGAAAAGGACACCCTCTAGGTTGGGTTAACTGCAATATGGATGACTCGGTGTATGCAGATGAAAAACTAGCTACTTGTGTATGAGTTTTAACGGACCACCAAGGCACTTGGCTAAATGGTTTCCAATCTAATCTTGATCAAAATTTTGTCCTCGTGGATGAAATTTAGTGAATTTATATTTCTCTTCAAATCACTTGGAATGTTGATGTAAAAAAATCATAGATTGAGAGCGATTCTCTCATTGCCACTCAAATGGCTATGCATTAGAGCCCCTCAACTCACCCAACTTGGTTTGTGATTCAGATCATCTAGAAATGGAAAAAGAAACCATGAAATATCATATTTACTCACACCTTTAGAGAAGCTAACATTGTTGTTGACTCCTTGGCTAATGGTGCTTGATCATCAACTTTCATATAACAGTGTCTTCTTTAATTCTCATTCAGCTTTTGTTTCCTTTTTGTTGTTAGTAGATTCTAAGGGCATTGTTTTGCCTAGATATATCTTGTCTTAATTTTGTTTTGCCCTGTAAATCTTTCTTGTAACAAAAAAATGGACCAATGCTGTTTTGTAACTAATACAAGATTATAAGAAGCAAAGTGAAGTTGCTTAATCTTACTTTAGAACATTTGAAACTTAAGACATGAATGCAATACTTGAAGCTTCATTCATGGTAGTGCAACCAAAGAGGTTCCCATAATGCTATTCCTTTTTCTTTTGATGAAGAAGCATTAGGTGATCCATTGACCAATATAGCGACATAATTAGAAGAATTTCAACAACAACAACCTACAATGTATAAAGCAAGGTAATATATGGCAAAATTTTATTTCAACTACATCTCTTGGACTCCTTACAGTGTTGGTGACAAAATCTTTGTATTTGAAGTCCATTGCAATAAGATTCGTGACTGGATGTTTGTTGCCCTAGCAACAAAGGGGAAAAAAGGAGAGTAAGACCCAGTGGCGGGAGCGAAGGTCATAAACAGGGAGGTAGTTAAACAAAGGGTAGGGGTCTTAGGCATTGAACAAAGGGAGTTTTGAAATGAACTATAGGAAGATGAACCAATAGAATATATAAACCAATGGATGAAGCCCTTGAAATTGGCTTCAAAAAATTAGTTTTCGAAAACTAAATTCCGGAAAAGGCAGTAGTTTTGGGGAAAAAAAGTTAAGAGTAAAGTATATTAATAAAAGATAAAAAGTGCAAATATCAATTGTCTTATTTCTTATCCTCTATCTCTAATGATAAGATCCTTTTTAAAAATTTATTTATTTTTTTATAAGACCTTTTTTTTTAATTTCCAAGTGTATTAATTACCATTAATTGTCTTTTCATATGTAACATTAATTATAGTTATTACCATTGCTAGTTTATATTCTGTCCGTCTCTAATTATAAGATATTTTCAACTAATTTTTATCTCTTAAGAAAGATAATTAAGTTAGTTAATTACATTAAATTTGTTAATTATTTGTAATGTTATATCAATATTACCATTTTCTTATCTCTATCCACTTATTCGTTAATAATTGCTTCTCATCAATTTTTGGAGAGAGAACAATTAATGGTCAAAGAGAATATTAGTAATAATTAAGTGATTTTAATTTTAAAACTAATTATTTCAAATCAGAAATTTGTTCTTTAGAAATATGTGATAAAAGAGCCGAAACATTTTGATTATAGTAAGAAATGTTTAGAAATTGGATTTATATTTGGCGCCATGTATTTTAAATTTAAAATCAGAACATTGAAAGAAGTAAAGGGTCATTTAAAAAAGAGTCTTATGATATTCCAATTGTGAAGTTATTCTATAGGAACGTTAATTTTCTTATGGAGAAAATATCGGAAGGCATGCATCCTCATATGGAAATATATTTGATTATCTCTTGTTGGGATGAAAATGAAGATCATACTTCTTCTATAGAAGAAACTTGGCTATCAAGAAGTAAGTTAAACTTTGATTTAAATCAAGCTCCAATTTTGGTTCCTTTAGACTTGAAGAAAGAGGCATCTTACGTGGAATGGGAAGAAAACGAAGTAGAGTTTGGAATTCAAGAAGCACACCTAGTACAGGTTGATGTCACAAACAATTTAGAAACAAAGCAAGGTTTTGCACATCCAACCTAGAGCTTGAAACTTGACAAATCTGAACAACCATTAAATTATAATGGTAATAAACTTTTTCTCTATTCAATTTGGGATCAAACTGTATTTTCAATTATTTGGTTCTTATTAGTGGTCCTTCTCACTGTAAACAACTATTTTGTTTGCATTCTCTATAGTTTCAAGAATCCCAACCAGTACAATTTAATCTGACAATGAGGTTTATAACATTGATGATCTTTCTTCTGATGATGAATGGATTGTGGAGGACAATGAGGCAAATTCAGATTTCGATGCTCTAGATGAACACATTTTAGTTCAAGCGGGAGAAAATGCTAGTGGTGGTGGTGAACCCATAGATGATTTGGAGGTTCCTCCAATTGTTGATGATGCAGATGGAGGAGATGCAATTAATGAGGATGAAGATCATATGGAGAATGACTATCTTGATTTTAATTTGAATGATCTCCTAGACTAGTGTGATTGTATTAAATAATTATGAACTTATTATGACTTTATGAGTTTATGTTATGACTTGTGAACTTATTTTGAGTTGTGTTATGTTTTGGATCTTAATTTTTATGATTTATTATGAGTTATAAGTTGTTTTTCTTGTCTATGTTATTTTTTATGAATATGCAAGTGTATAAATATAATTTTACATAAACACGTAACTCTTACGATCCGAGTTACGATCCTCGAGTTACGATCTTTTACCCCCCTTCCGATGCTAGAGTTTGACAAGATTGGTTTAAATTGATCATGCTTTATGCCGTCAACTTCCTTTGTTAAGGAGGTCCACATTACGAGATTTAGCTTCTGCTTTAAATACTAACAAGTCGTCATTGGATAGGATTCATAAGCATGGAGATGTAAAACACCACTCAAATGCGATTAAGCCTTTTTTGAAGGAAGACAACAAGAAAGCTAGACTTAACTTTTGCTTGTTAATGCTGGAAAATGGTACATGCTGCATAATCTGACTTTCAAAGCCATGCAGAACTTGTTTATATAAACGAGAAGCGATTTCATTTGACCAAAAAGTCTATGAGATATTATTTGCTAGTCGTTCGCCCAAGATTTGATAATGAAGTGAATGAAACTTTCTCTAGAAAAATAGGAGTATTTCTTTTCGTCACCAAAGAGCCATCAAAGAGGACTAGTGTCCTTATCATTCCAAGGTGAATGACCATATGAAGACTTCTTGTAGGTTGGTTTCTCTTCAATTGTTGCTCTACTTTTATAACCCTATGTAGAAGTTCATCCATGGTGTTGTAGTTTTGAAACGCCACAACATCTTGAATGTCCCTATTCAAGCCATTAAAAAATCTAACTATTGTAATCTCATTAGTCTCCTCAAAGTTTACCCTTACTAAAGAAATCTCCATCTCCTTATAGTAACCATCAACACATTTACTTCCTTGATAGAGTCTTTGTAATTTGTTATGCAAGTCCCTTATATATTAAGGTGGAACAAATCTCTTCCTCATGATTCCTTTCATTATAAATCATGTGTCCGGTCGATGTCTCCTCAATCTTCCTCTTTCCATTTGCACTTGAGTCCACTTTGCAATGACATACCCTTCAAATTCTAAGCTAGCCAACTTTATTTTCTTTTCTTCACTAAAATTGTGACAATCGAAAACTTGGTCGACTTTGATCTTCCAATCAAGGTAAGTCTCTGGGTCATTAGTACCTAGGAACTTGGGAAGTTTGAATTTCACATCTTCCATGTCATCTTTATTCCTCCTATGCCTATGCCTTCTACCATCTTCACAGTCATCATCACTCCCTTGAGAAGAATGAGGTGACCTATGATGTCTCATTCTCTCCATGTTTTCCATTCTCCAACTTGACTCTTGAGTACTTGTTTGTATCTCATCAAATCTATCCCCCATCCTTCTTTCAACATTTTGTTGCAACCGATCCATTTGCTTAGTCAATGAAGTCATTAGCTTAGCAGTTCTAGGTGAAGGTGGAACATTATCACTGTCAAACACCATTGCTACAAGAAAAGGGTTAGTAAAACAAAACACTCGTGGACCTTACCACTCACTAAGTGTTTACACTCATCAATACTCGTGTTTCACACTTGTAAGACTTTTTCTATAAGGTTCACTCTTGTCTTTTTTCACTCTCTAACTCTTCTTCAACTCTTGAAATTCAATCAAAGATTCCAATTCAATGAATATCCAAAGTGAAAGATGAAACAAATCCAAACTCAACTTAATAGGTCAAGGAAGAAAGAAAACTCTAAGACAAAACCTTATAAATTTAGAAGACAAGCAATAAAAGCTCAACAAGAAAAGCAATAACTCAAAAGGAAAGTCAAAGAAAGACAATGATGAAGATAAATTTTTTTGGCTAAATATAAACCATTGTAATTATGCAAAAAGACTGCTATAAAACAATAATAACCACACACTAAGATAGAGCTGTTAAAATAAAATTTTGGCTGTCAACTTTTTTTTATACTTGGGTCCTCATATTTTTTGATATTTTCATTTTGACCCCAATATACATTTTAATAATTGCCTTCTGGTCTTTCGTATTTTCTCTTTTAGGAACAAAAACTTTTGATATTTGTACAAACGCACCAAACTCTCTAGACAAAATTTTAAGAATCAAACTCAGAAATTTTCCGGCAGTGCTATGAGTTTCATGAAGAACAACCTATATTCAAAATAACTCAGAATTCAACAAAAAGATAGAGGAATTGAAGGCAATTGCAAGCTAAACTCAAAAATCACACAATGAACAACAAAAAAGCAAGAATCATGAATTTTCATTTTTTGGAAAAAAATAACAACGAAAATGCAAATAACATAGATAGAAATCTTTACGAAATGCTTACTCAAGCTGCCCATTCTCGCTTCCGCTTCGTCCAGCACTACTCGCGCGGGTCCTTCCCTCTATGCAAATAACATAGATAGAAATCTTTACGAAATGCTCTTTGAAATCAAGCTCTGATTACCACATGATGACTACCAAGACGTGAATGTTTGGATTGAATCGTTTCCAGAATGCAAACTTCAAGACTGCATGAAATTTTTGTTTGAAACTTAAACACAAAAATAAAGAAGATTAAGAAATGATGATGAATGACGCCACGATTGGTAATGGAGCGATAAGTCGAAGGAGAATTCATTACAAAGGAAAACTTCCTTGATAAAAATCGATTTGGTTTCAGTCAAGAACAAACAAGAGCTAGGCTAAGCTCTCAATTCAAGCAAATGTTTAATTTCATTAATCAAAGTTGTCCAAAAAAGCATAGTCTGAGTACTTATATAGCTAAGCCTCTAATAATCATCTAAAAACGTAAGTTTAGGCCTATTTTTTAGTAACATTAAAGTCCATTACAAAAATAAACAACATTACAAAAATCCTCGCAGAGGTGGCGTGCTGAGCGAGCAGAGGCGCGCTGAGCCTAAAACTCTCGGCCAAGGAATTGGGTTGAGCGAACAGAGGTGGCGCACTATGCGAACAGAGGTGACGCGCTGAGCGAACAAAGGCGCGTTAAGCCTAAAAAATTCTCGGTCAAGGAATTGGGTTGAGCGCGACAGGCGCGCTGAGCGAGCAGGAGCATTGCACTGAGTGAGCCACACGTGCTGAGCAAGCTCGCCAATAATCTTCAAGATGTTCAAATTTAACTCCTTGTGTCTTCCTCCATCCTTGAAGAAGCTTGGATAATTTCAATTCCTAATCTTCACTATCATTACTCTCTTGGTCATCTCTTCTTGTAAAAGCTTGACTTTAGACCTTGTCATTGGACCCTTCAATTCATGTAGTCCTTCTAGAACTTCATGATCCTTGGATAATCCTCTATCAGTTCCACATCAGTTAGAGATAGTGTCAAGATGGAGTATATAAGTGTAGAACAATCTTTACCCTATGAGCTAGCTTTTGAGGTTAAATTAGGTCAAAAACTCACATTCTAAGATGGGGACAACCCTCACCCCTTGAGCTAGCTTTTGGAGTTGAGTTAGGTCCAAACCCACATTCTAAGATTGTATCGGAACCTATTCTAGATCCATTAACGGATCACCTACCATATTATCCACGCCCCAGTGTGAGTGAGTGTATTGGAAAAAACTTAAGTCCCACATCGACTAAAAATAGTGTCAAGATATAATATATAAATGAGGAACAACCCTCACCCTATGAACTAACTTATTGAATTGAGTTAGGTCCAAACCTACAGAGTAAAGGAATGGATGAGTCTATTACTAAGGTGTCTATTGGTAGATTCTATACCTATTCTCTTAGGTTCAGGCACCTGGCATATCCCCTTCTTTGATATTTTCTTTGGAGCTTCCCCTTGGTCGAAAAGGGTTCGCAACATGTGGACTGCATGAGGAATCTATGTTGTACGTGCATGCATTGCTCCTTTGTGAGGAAGTGAAAAGGATGTGGTTTGCAACTCCTACAAATGCGAGGATCATGAATTCATGATCGCTGCATAAACTAATTTTTCTGAATGGATTATTTTCAAGTTGGGGTCCTGTGTTGATGGGAGCGATTTTTGATTTGATATGGACAATATGGTATTGTCGAAACTAGCTAGTTTATGAGCAGATAAAGTTTAAAATAGAACAAGCTAGGTGCTGTTGCGAAGGAGTTTTTGTTTTCAACAACTGATTTATGATATTGATTACCAAATTTTGTCTAATTAATGCTTGGAAAAAAAAAATAAAAAAAAAAGTCTCAGCCTTCCACTTATTTTGATGGTATTGCGGAGGATTGCTTTTCGATGTTCAATCCGCACCCTTTATCAATTCTCTATTGGGTTAATAGGAGTGTAAATGCAGTAGCTGATAAGTTTGCATTTTTAGCTGCTTTTATTTAATGTGAGAAGATGTACTGACTGGAAGAAGCCCCTAACCAAATGGTTCCTCTTATTAACCACATAGTGTTGTTTGCTTATATTGCTATTGATTAATATCAGTCAATTTAACTTTTTTTATATGTAAGAATTAAAAATATTATTAGGATTCACAATAACTTACATACTTTGTCTGATAAATTAATTAAGTTGGATTCTTTTGACATTATCAGGAAGATATTAATATCAATTAGTTTATCTTGATCGGTAAGAATTGAAAACATTGACAGAGAAATTAATATCAGTCAATTTACCTTTAAATTGAAGCTTAGTGAAATTACATAATGTTTTTAACCATTAATAATCTTCCTAATAAGAGAGCTCCATATAATCAAGAAGGAAGTTATAATCAGCCTTTCTTTATTTAAAAAATGTATATTTTAAGGATTTTGGTGGTTGATAGAATTAGTTA
>PYAF01005602.1:248557-269526 GCA_007407185.1 Glycine tomentella
ATTTTCTTAAAATGATAAAATTTATATAATATTTTTAAAACTATAATCATTATTCAAATATTCTTATCTAAGAAATACTTGAGTAATATTTTTTTATATTTTTAATAGTTCAATTAATAATATACTATAAATTTACATTTCAAAATTATTATAATATATTTAAAATAAGACGCTAAATACCAATTTTACAATATATATATATATATAATATTATATAAATTAATTCTATCCTTGATTCTGAAGTATAAGAAGAAGAAAAAAATTAACTTATACTAGTTAAAAAAATTAGCTTATATCATTTAATTGTAGCAATTTGATTTTAAAATATATATTTTAAATTATCATTCTTTAAAATTTGATATGAATAAAAAATATTAGAAATAAAAATTTCATTAAATAAAAAAATATTTCAAGAATTATCTCATTAAATAAAATAATATTAATTGAAATTTACTTTTGGGATCAATACACAACTTTTTTATACTTATACTCAAGATCGAAAAAATACATCGCATCAACATGATACAGGTAGGATAAGGTTTTGATATCCTATTGATGCAACAAGTAATTAATTACAGCAAAATGAAATATTTATCTAATCATTTTTTATATTATAGATATCTAATAGTATTATCTTAAGCATATAATACAGTTACGATGTATGAATCTAATAATGTAAGATTTAGTTAAGTGTTTAAGTTATTGTAAATTTTTTATATTTTTTTATTTTTACAGATAAAAAAAATGTAAGATTTTATTTTATTTTATATTTTGAAAAAAAGGAACTGGCCCAATAGTTACATAAGCCCAATAATAAACAGTAGCCCAAGCCATTGAAAAGGAATACTCATACTCATGATTGTACTTGGCAAAAGCGTAGTAGAATACCTTTCACTACTGTTGATTCCATATTCGAAGAAATAAACTCAGGCACTAAGCACTACACAAATCACACACACTCAATTGCAAGAGAAAGATAAAAGAAGATGGCAACTCTTGATTCCGACGTGCCTATGGTTCCCGCCGGCGAGCCCTCGAGCAGCGCCGGTCCTTCTTCCAAGAAGCCCAAGCGCTTCGAGATCAAGAAGTGGAACGCCGTCGCTCTCTGGGCTTGGGGTATTTATTGTTTCCCCTCCATAAACCCTAATTTTTCCGATTCTTATTTTGAAATTCCTGAAATTAACTTTTTTATTGTTTTTTGTAGACATCGTTGTCGATAACTGTGCTATCTGCCGGAACCACATCATGGATCTTTGTAAGAAATTTATTTCCAATTGAAAACAGTTCTTCGATTTGAAGCGTTTCGTTCCGCTTTATGAAAACTGTGGTCACTGATTTTAGGCATCGAGTGCCAAGCCAACCAGGCTAGCGCCACTAGCGAGGAATGCACTGTGGCTTGGGGTATGGTCCGAACCCCTCTTGTTTATAATTCGATTTTATGTGAAATAGCTTTTAGAATGTTTTATGTCTATCTGTCATCTTAGGGTTAAAGAAGATAGATTTAAGTGTTGGAATATTAAAATTTTAATTTAAATATATATACAATTTATGGTAAAAATATTGTTAGTTAAGAGTGCTTCAATCTCAGCTGCAAGGTAATGTGTTTGGCGTTTGTTGTTCGGAAACTGAGGTTAACTTGTTGCTGCAATGTTTAAAGTGGGCAAATCATGAATATTTTGCAAAGTAGCTATCCTTCGCTCATAGCGTACATTCATACAATAGCCAATGGGTATAGTATTTGATTCAAAACCATTGTTTGAAGGCAATAAGTTATAATCTTGAAGGAAAACAGCTTTTGATCCTTAAATTCTTCCTGGTGCTGTTTATGCTATGTTGTGTTGTGTAAGGTTGTTATTGGGCAGTGGTGGCTGCTATTATCTCATTGATCTTGTTGAGTGAGGAAAATGGTTATGGTGTGATTCACTCGTAGGGTTAGGCTTAGATGTAGTTACTGCTTTTCCTCCTTTATCGTATTTTCCCTTTTTTATATCTCTGTTCATTTTTTTCAACTGAAGCAAATTCAGTATCTTAGGCATACTGTAGTACTGCACTTTTAGTTTAGTGTTTTCTTTCTATTTGGCTCCTTAACCTTGTGGCCACTGCCTCTGCCTCACTCACATTGATGTGACTTTTCAGGTTATTAGATTATGTATCCTTCATAGTTCTTATCCTAATTGAAAGTTCCCCCCTTCTCCCTCTCTCTCTCTCTCTCTCTCTGAAATGGACAAAAAAATCAGCCATGAAGTATACTTATTTGCAAGCAAAATTAAGCAGAATACGACCCTGTACTGTGGAAACATAAAAATACTATTTCCACTATATTTGATCAAGCATTTTATGATTGAAAAGGGAATAACCTTTTTATTGCAAGAACAATCATATTGATAGTGATAAGTGATAACCCCAAAGTTCAACAGTAAACATAAAGCAAGAAAGCCAAACTCTAACCCATAGGCTATGTTACTCTGAACTTTAGAACTAATGGAGATACTAACAGTTATTGCCAAACACATCATATATTTTATTTAGGTTATATTTAATGTTTGCTTACCTTCAAGATTATTAGTAGTATAGAGATTCTAGATCATTGTAGTCGATATGGGTCTGAGATAATCAGTATGAGTTGTACCATAATGTGGCCACTTTTTTATTCGACTATTTGCAGCTAATTTGATTGTACTTTCTTGACCCTTGGAGTTGTGGTTTAAACTATTAAGAAACAACGATTGTGATTTATGACGATCTCCAGGCTTTTTGGTACAAGGGAGGAAAAGTGAAGGAAGGGATCATACTAAAGAAAATAAATGAAAGAAGGAGAGTAGTGAAGGAGTTATTATTTCCATTGTTTGTTATTGTCTAATGGAAAAGAAGGGATGCTTCACTTTGTTTGGTTTCATCATGAAAAGTAATGGAAATAAATACATGTTAATAACATTGAGATGGATAAAGAACATGTTGGCCCACTTCACTGTGGGACTCATGAATTCTTTCTGCATCACAATCTCTCCATTTCCATCCTTGATACTGAAATAGAGATGATGTCTGATCAAAATGCATTTTCTTTCCTTCCCCTTCTAGAATGACATACCGAACAAATAATTAATTCTATGCTTGTCCATTCATTACTGCAAGTTATTCACTTGTCATTGGTGTTGTGCAAATTCATTTGATCATTTTATTTGTTGCTTTTAAAATACTTTTGCATATGTACAATTCTGCAGTTTACTTACTGTAAATATACTTTTTGGATCCGGGAAGATTTTGGTATTGCTAGATCCACTCAATGGTGTCATCTCCTTACTGTTGTGACTTTGGAATAAGATATAGTGCATTAGTGTGTAGGTCATTGCCTCATGAAGAAAAAAATTGTGCCATTTCAGTTTAGTTGGCACTTCAAAGAATAGTTTGTAGGTCATTCTTTAATTATGAAGGCTTCTGTGGTTGTTACTATTCTTCTTAGCATGGACTGGATTACTCAAACTGTTACCTTCTCTGGATTTCATTTTGTACAGGAGTTTGTAACCATGCTTTTCACTTCCATTGCATTAGTCGATGGCTCAAGACTCGTCAAGTTTGTCCTCTAGGTATGAAGACCTTCCTCTATTTCTTTTTGGACCTTATGGGTTGAAAGTGCATGGCTTACTTGTGTTTCTGTGCTTTTACAGATAACAGTGAGTGGGAGTTTCAGAAATACGGCCACTAGAATTATGTGGTTGAGCTCCTCGGACATTTGGACTGTCTATCCTAGATTTTGAATATTTACCGCTCTATCTGTTATTTTCCTTTGCTTGTCTACTGAATTTATTATGTTCAAGAAATTAGTTTGTCTGATGGAATTTGATATACATGGTGGTAATATGTAAAGTTATACTTTAATGTTTTATGTATTTCATATGCTTCCTTTCAGCTGTTTGTGTTTTTGTGGTGTTTACAAGCTGTGAGTTGGTTAATTTTCCTTCCTTCCCGTGTATACTTCAATTTTAAATCGCATTTGAGCATATTTTCTGTGTCATTACATAAACATTTCCTTGTTTGGTGGATTGGGAGGTGTTGTTTTCATTGTTGAAGATTGCTATGCCAAATGTTCTAGTGGTTTATAAATTTGTGACCATGCTTATGATGTCAGTATTCAAGGCTACCATTCTTTCGTACTTATTTGTTGGAAGAAGCTTATGGTCTAGTGTTTATTTTTCCTGGCTAATGCTTCCTGCACTTCCCATGTTGCTTCCTGCACAACCTTCTTCCTTTTGGAATGTAAAATTACATTCCGGAATGCACTCCTTTTTTGGCTTTTGGAACCATTCTGGAAGGTTAAAAAACATTTTGGAAAGAGCGTAGGAAGCAACATGGAAGTGCAGGAAGAAATAGCCATTTTTGGTGTGTATATGTATTTTATTAAGGTATTTATTATCATGGTGGTAATGAGGAATTTTTTAAATATTTATGATATTCACTTACAGCACATTTATGGGTGTCATGCACCTTCCATTCACTAAACACCATTTTCATTTCTACCTATGTTCGTATTTGTTATTTTACAGCTATACCTGGATTGGTTGCTTATCCAAATTTTATCTAATTTTATCTAATTCTGTGGTCAATTAGCAACTTTAATATCTTTGCTTTACCCATAAAAGAAAAGAAAATGTCTTACAGAACTTGGAAAAAACGATTGCGCTTCGAAAGTATAAGGAAACAGTGGTTTTCATTTACTATTGATTTTGAGGCAGAATAGTAAGACTGATATTGTCTTCTTTAAATTGTACACTTGGGCCAATATTCTTTTATATTCTTCATCTCCATTTGAATTTTAAAATACTTTCATGAAGTTCTCTTTAAGAGAATTATCAATACAAACTGGCATTGCTTGATGATATGAGTTAATATGATCTCTTAATATATTTCTCACAGCAAAAAAGAGAAGAAAAAGACTCCAGATATATGGTACATCATGCTGCCTTTTATAGGCTACACAACAATAAAATAATATCAACTTAATATATAAGGAATGTTGTCACCACCAACATCTCATATATTTGTAGTATACTTATCACTTAAGTAAATGTTAGTCCAATGCATTTGAAACGGTCAAAATTTCCAACTCTTTCAATATAGTTGCTTGATTTTATTATTGGCATTCTCTCCCTTAAAACAAATGTGTATCCTTTTAAGTAGGGGTATAAACCTTAGACACCTAGTTTTATCCAACACATTAGCTTAGCTGCGTTAACCGGCTTCCTCTTTGGCGGCCACTTTTCATAACTTGCCCACGTTACACTCCCACTTCAAACTATGCCTTGCCAGTTGAGTAAGATTCATTACGATTTACTCTTCCGTGGATTATCAGAATTCTCACTGATATTTTGGTATCAACTTTTTGCTACATTTGTTTTTTGTTTTAATTTGTAATATGCAACTTTCCAAACTTTCCATGATAATTTTTTTTAAAAAAAAATTATTCTTTCTTAGCAGTTGTCACCTATTCCTTTTCCTTGATTTGCAAAACTAAATTAGTCCCATATTTTCCTTGATTAGATGATTTGAAATTGTTGTCTCACCTTTAGTTGAAATTGGCATGTCCTCTTCTACTAAGTAATTTCCTCTTCCTTCCTTATTGAAATTAAAGACTTCTACCTTCTACACTTTGTTTGGATTCAAAAACATTGTCGTAAAAACAAATATTACAAGAAGGGTTAAATTATAATTTTAAATTTTTTCATATATCTTTTATGTAAACGAGACTATAGTCTGATAAAGGTAAAAGATAAATAAGGAGATTTTCATAAACACACTCGATTATACGATATCCAATAAATTTTGTAAAAACACTTTTAAAAATTAAATTCAAATCCTTTGTCAGTTAAAGCAAAAAAGATAAAGAGATTAGACACAGAATTTTATATTTTTATATCTCTACCATTGAGATTACGTCAAATTCTTGGAAATCAACCAAGTTTCATCAACTTTAATAAAATACAAGTATTCTTCACGTTCACTTTTGTCTTTTACAACAAAGTTTATCCTCAAGCTTAAAACAATCTTAGTATTCTTTGTTCTACCAAGTTATGTCTGGCTCTAAATAAATCAAAAGATTTGTTGAAGTTGATTTGCTCACTAACTAGTCTTAACGTCTTATAAATGATTATAAAGATTAAGCACTTAGTATTTTCTTTCAAGATATACAAAGTGTTTGACAGTTTTTACAGCCTAAGAAATTTCATAGAGATAGATCAAAGAATAGAAAAAATAGATTTCAAATATTCGCTTGTAGGTTTGTAACTTCAACTCTTCAAAGCTTCTCGTAATTAAAGTCATTATCAGAAAATGTCTATTGTGTTTAAATGGTCTGATTTTCTTTATTTGAGTTTGTGTGTTGAAGTTGTGTTTAATGTGTATTAAATGCGAACATATGCACGTCCAATCCATGTTGAAACACCACTTTTCTTTCTTTGTTGAGCCACACTTTAGCAAAGGCAAAGCGCTTTATTTGAGCTTGCGTGTTGAAAAGGTGTCTGATGTTACATGTTTAATTTGAAAAGGGGTTGTAAACAAATTAAACTAACGAGGAGGACAAAAACTTAAGTTTTTGTTACTCAAAAATTCGTTGAACAACAACTTTTTGCCCTAGGTGCAAAATATTCAAAATACATAATACTCCACTACAGTTGAATTTCCATCATCTATTAGTTGCAGTAGCATTATCTATTAGTTATAACAATCATAATTATAAAACCTAGTTCAGTCCGACAGTCCAATCAAGACCAGGTGACGTAATTGGGTCGGTTACACTATTGGACTGTTCAAGCATGTGACTAGGGATGACCTGGTCAAACCTGGTTGATTTTGAGAAAACTCGGCAACCCGCCCGATTCTTAAAACCCGGTGACCCGCCTGATTTTTAAAACCCAGACTGGGATTTGCATATCGTCATAGCCACTCGACTCGACCACCACCGCACTGCGAGGGAACTCGTCGCGCCAACCTCACCGTCGATAACGCAGACGAAGATGTCAACGACTTGGAAGGGGTCGAACTTTAGCGGCATTGTGAAGCGGTGATGATTGAAGAGGAAGAGGGTAGCAGACTAGTAGGAAGCGAGAAAATGAGACCCAACAGGAAGAGGGGGTTACATATATTGGAGATTAGGGTTTTTGCTTATTCTAAAACTGAAAACTTCTATTTGGACCTAATCTGACTAGATCCATGTACTCTTAAGATGTTGCTTCCTACACTCTTTTTATTGCTTCGTGCACTTATCATTATATAATGGGAAGTCCAGAAAACAACAATGGAAGTGCAGAAAGTTTATCCGTACTCTTTTTGTTTATTGAAAAATTGGGCTTCTGGCTCATTTTGTTTATTAAAAACTGGACTTGTCTTTTAATTAGATAATTGCTTTGTGTTATCAACTTTCATACTTCGATTTTTTTTTTTTTGAATTTTGAGTACGAAACTATGAATAAACTTTTCTTAATCAAATAATGTTAGTTATATACTTATATATAATATAATTTAAAATTTTTAATATAGACAGGGTCAAATCGGACCAATTATTGGTCCACCGGTTGGACCACTGACCCACTACTTCGATCGGGTCAATGACCGGATCAGATTTTGTAACATTGATAACAACATTATCATGTATTTTATAATTAACATATATGAGAGGTTGAAATAGAAGACGCTGTGGTTATATCAATGGTCATGAGTTTGAGATATTTTAGGACATAATAAATTATAACATTTAGATATTTGATTTTATGTCTATTGAACCTTTTAGAGATTTTATGATTGAATTAAGTTTTAATTTGAATTTAATTTTTTTTAATATAGGCCTCTCTATTTTAATCTAATAGTGAAAATTAATTATTTTAATTTTTATATAAAATAACTATTCTCCTATGATACGTTTGTCCTTTATATATACATATTGTTAATGTGCTAACATCTAAGTAAAATATAAGCTTTTTAAAGTTGTCTCCCAAACAATAACGGTACCAATGTTATGTGTTGTGCGAGTTGAAGCATCTCCAATGGGAAGTGCTTGGTGTGTTTCTTAATCTAAAGAACGATTTCTTCTAAGAAACTCTCCATTGGAGAGAATCTACGTGGCAAGCGAGTTCCTTCCCCATAAATTCAGGTTTCTAACATAAGAAATTGTTTTTTAGCATATTATGTTTGGAAAACGAAAATAACAATAATTAATTTTATGTAATATTTTTTTTATTTTCAATCGTTATGTTTTTTTTTATTTCAATGTCATTGCATTTAATTATCTATTATTATGTAAAAATTTATTTTTTATTGTTACGCATTTCGTTTCAATGTTATGTAATTTTATTATTTTTAATTGATATTTAATATTTTCTTCAATTATTCATATTTTTATTCGTATTCATAAAAATTGAAAAATGAATTAATTATTTTATTGGAATAATAATTAAGTTTTAATAAAATATAAATGTGTGAATTTTTTTTGCAGTTTTTTGCGATTTCTTGCATTGGAGCAAAATTTTATAGGAGTTTTTTATGAGTGACATGATATTGTGAGAACTAAAAAAAATAATGTGGGGACAAAACGAATGAATAAGAAGCTCTAGATCATCTCCAATGAGAGATGCTTACTGGGTTTCTTAGTCTAAGCACCCGCTTCTTCGAAGTTATTCTGCGCTGAAGCACAGTGACGTGGCAGAACCGGTTTCTTCCGTGGAGGGTGCATTGCTTATATAAGGAACCATTTCTTACCAATTAAAAAACATTATTTTGGTCTAAAACTCGTTATTCCCATTATTCCAAAACGCATTCCACAGGAATATCAAAGTGATTCAACATAGGAAGAAGATGAACAATTCCAACAATAAATATTAAACAAACCAAAAACGGAGTATGCAAAGGGACTGTGACTCCAAAGACGCCATTCCGATCAACTTCAAAGATTGTGGGTTGTGCATGCTAGGATCCTTTCTAAAGAAACAGAAAGACGGCGACGGTGGTGGCGCATGCACGCACCCCGACGACGACGAGAGGACACTGTCGTCACTTAGCGGCGACAGCGAGAGGACAACGGCAGACTTAGCGACGACACCACACCGAACGAGAACGACGCGATGAGGTTGAGTGGAGAAGAGAAAAGATAGAGCTGAGTGGGAGTGGGTGGAGAAGAGAGAGTTAAGTGGGAGTGCGGGAGTGGAGACGAGAGAGCTGAGCGGAGAAGGAGAAAGAAAGAAATGTGGCAAGAAGAAGCTTCTGGAGTGCATGCACATGGACCTGGGCCTATTGGGTTCGTGTTTTAAAAAAATAAAGGCTGAAAAATTAATGGGTGTCGTTTCTGTCACCCATTTGATGGGATGAAGGCTCAAAATAGTCGTTTGATGGGTAAAGGCTCGAGAAAGTAATGTTAAATTTTATTAAAAAAATATAAATATGTAGATTTTTTTGAATTTCTTGTGATTTCTTACACTAAAACAAAATATTGAGTGAGTTTCTTAGGAGTGATATGACATTGTAAGGATCACAAAAGTATTTAAAGACTACAAAAATTACTTTAAAAACCCAAATAAACAACTTGTGTTGGAGATGCCTTAGAAACCCATATGTTTATCTAATCAAACTATGTCCTTGGACAATAAACTAATTGAAAACTAGTGAGAGTTGGTACCCATACATTGCACGGATCCTAGGATTAATTACATTCAAGAGGAGTGGGCAACATGATTAAAATTATAGGTTGATAATCATCAAACTATAAAGAATTGAGTAGAGAAGATGATAAAGAAAATGTGCACCTAATATCAGTAATAGGTAAAATGTCTGCCCTTAATAACGTCATTTTGTTGCGGTGTACAAACATAGCCGATAAAAAAGACAAAATAATATTAACTAATAGTTCAGCAAACTTTCTGTTCACAAATTTACCCTCATTTTTTTTAAATGTTTATTATTGGAACATCTTAACGGCAATTGATGTTGTACCAATAATATTGTTGCGACTAAGAAACCCTGCAAGCAATTAACGTAAGTTATTATAATTTATAATAAAATATTTGTTTGTTTATATTATATGAAGTCACTTACCTTGAAATTGATAACTAATTTTTATTGAAGATTATAAATACATAAGATAAATATTTTCCTTTTAATACAATTTTTTTCATACATGAAAACTAATCAGGATTCAAAACATATATGATTTGATTATGATTAAGAGACATAAATAACTATCATTTTTATCAATTATTGTTAGTGAAACTGGATATAAGTTTTGTTGATAATGTAAAACGGATTTTATAATGTACAGTGTTATTATATTTGTATATTTAGTTTTTCTTTTATCTTACTTTCATTATATTTTTTTAATCTCTTTATTTTCCATTAAATCATTTGACGCGTATGATTATCTTTTTCATATTTTACGGGTATACAATGAATATACGACCATTGCCATCCCCAGAAAGCCGAGTCTTTAAAAGGAAAAATGAAAAATGCGGTCCTTCTGAACCGCAAAGGTCAACAACCGTTTCTCTCTCTATAGTTTGCTTTTATTTATTTATTTCCTCTTCTTTTTGGTTGAGCACAAGGATCTAGACATAATTTTATTTAAATCAAATAAAATTATTACATGTGATAAAACTTTTACTATAAATGTTCAGACTCAGGATTCGAACTATCTGATATTCCTAATTAAACTAAAAACATCACCACATATAATCCACGCGAAAAGTGGGTTTTTTTTCTCTCTCTCTCTGCACGTTTTCTCCCTTTCTTTTTCTATATTTGGTTATTCAGTTGGAATTTCAACTGTTACTTTAACTTCCTCAACACCCTATGGCCCACCCCAAGAATCTATGGTATGGACTTCCTTTTTCTCCATTCTTCACTCTAACTTTCGGTTACAAATCCCTCTACAAATGGTTTTCTCAACCACTGCCCAAACTTTTTTTTTAATTATTATTATTATTTATTATTGGAAAGACAATTTCTATCATATTTTATTTTTATTATTATTATTAAAAGTTTAACTCCCCGAAGCTCACTAAGGACAAAATATATTTCAATGCTCAAAAAACATTTATAAAAATATTTACAAATTATTCATTAAAGATATTTTCATTTCAAACAGTTAGAATCGAACTCACATCTATTTTAAAATATGAATTCATTCTTTAGTAACTAGATCAACCTTTGATGTTCCTATCATACTTTTTTGTTTACATATTTTTTATTCTTTGAACTTGAATTTGTTGTGCGTTTAATTGGTGTTTTTTTATTTTATCTATGTAACAGAGATGAGAGGTTGAAATAGAATAATAAAATATTTATAATAACAATCAAAAAGATAAAGAAAGGCTAAGACTAAGTAAGAATATTCTTTTTATTATTGATATAGATCATAAATTATTCTTATTATTATAGTGGTGCTCTATATAGTATATATGCTCTTCTTGTTAGAGTTTGACTAATGGATCATTCTCTGAATTGTTCATCTAGAGGCAGAGCAGTACCTGGCTGCAAAAACCAAAGTGGTTCTGATGAGGAAAGTGGATGGACATCTTACTTAGAAGATTTCTCAAAAGGCATAGAGCCAAGCTATTGTTCCAGTTTGGATGGCTCCTCTTTGCTCTCAGATGCTGCTTCTTGTGCTGCATGGAATTTTTCTCATCAGAATTTTAAGGTCAGCACTGCACCAAATCTACTCAAAAAACTAAGCTTCAAGAAAGCAAGAGCCAAACAGATATCAGAGGATGACCCTTTGGAAGACACTGCTAGCTCTCCAGTCAATAGCCCCAAGGTATATATACAAAACACCAATTATTGTTTCTTATAAATTCTTTTCTCTCCAAAAAAATTAATCTTTTTTTTTTCTTTCCCTTTTTCAGTATATGCCATGAGACTTTTTATTTTGTTTTGTTTTCTCATTTTTTGTTTGTTTGTTTGTAATATCATTATTAATTATTATGTGTAGGTGAGAGACTTGAATCCAGCTGAAATGAGTTCTAGGAAGGTTGATGATCAACTAGAAGCTTTTCTGGTAAATCTGGATTATAATACTTCTCATTTCAAGAGAAGAAATAAATTTGGTTCTCAATATTCCTAGCTAACCAATTTTCTATGTATGTATGGTTTTCGTGATCATGATTGTGTAGGGTAAGGAATTCATCACATCATCAGAGCATTATTCAGATTTGAAGATGGATGATAATGAGCATGAATTAAAATTCAGTGGAAAGAACATTGATTGCACAGACTTGAAGAAAAGGGGGCTATGCCTGGTTCCTTTGTCTTTGTTGGTTAATTATTTGGGGTGACTGATACTTTTGTCTATATATATACACCTTCTCTCTCTCTCTATATGTGTGTGTATGTGTCCTTCCTTGTCTCCTTTTCTTTGTGTTCTTCTATATGTGGCTCAAGTTATGGAGTTGTATAGTATTAAAGAGTATGATCAGTGAATTGATGTATAATCTGTATGTGACTATGTGTATATTAATTAATCCTAGTTAGTAGTTTGATAAATTTTGTGTTTGGTAATTTGTTCTTGAGGGGAAACTTAATTAACTATAGTGTATCAGTTTTTTAATTCTCCAAGATTAATCATTTTTTTTTCTCTGTGAGAATCAAAGACAGTATTATGAGCTTATACTAACTCACAGATCCTGTTTAACTAATTAAGTTAATTAGACTTCCTTAAAAGGTTAATCACTAAATTAATATGTAGTATATGTTATATATAAGAAAAAGGGATATAACACAATTAAGATAATGTTCCACAATCATGTGGACGACACTGCTATAAATTTGAAACCAATAAACTAAATGTGGATATTCTGATAAATTAAAACAATAGGGAGAGAAAAACACTGTTCATGCTTGCTATTGAAAAGGTCAAAGAATGAATAGGCATACAGTCGAAGTGAATCAGGTTCAGTTAGGTCATAAGCTGCAAGTGTTGGTCATTCTTTATTTAACCTAAGACTATATGAAGTGTAATAACCAAAAATATTAAGATGGTACTTATAGTTTTTTTTATGAGAATAGACTGATTAGTGAGGACAATTAATAATGAAGTTTGATGCTAGTTACCACTGTCGATGTTGAGTTTAAAGTTAAAACATAAGACAAAGTAAGTGAGAAGTATTTTGTTCAAAAAGGTCAATTTATTTTAATAATTTTAACTTTCATCAGATAATACTATTGATCATGATACGAAAAAAAAGTACGATGTTAGTGCAAATTTTCATGTACGTATTTGAAGTTTTCTTTAAAAAGTTTCAAATTATCATTAAAATAAAAATTTGTATGCTATGACTTTTACACAAATTATGATGTTATAGGTTTCAAGAATCCAATTGCAGTACAAAATGTTTGTAATGATTTATAGGAAAGAATGGCTTTCGATAAATATGTTGTAAACTTTTTTAAAATGACGAATTAATTAATTTAACACACTAGCAAGTTACACCCAAATATATTTTAAGATTACTTGTAGTTATACCTTCTAAAAAATTAGTGGGTTTATGTTAGTAAATTTCATATATATATATATATATATATATATGAAGAGAGATTAAGTTAAGAAGATAATAAAAAATTCAGTTTAGTCTTCCTTGTTTTTTAAAGTTGTTTAGACATAACATGAGAGATTCGACTGGCATCAATACTTCAATTTTATTAGAGAAAGTAGGGGAAAATTAAAGACGATGACACAACTATTTTAATCGGCAAAATAATAATAAAAGACCGTGCAAGTCGTTGGATACTTGGATTCCTGTTACGTGTCATGCCTGATACTCTATAAAGTTTTTTTAAAACAATTTTATTTATTTTAGAAATAATTTTATTCTCTTAAAAAAAGAAATAAAAAAATAAGTTTATTTACTCATGTATTATTTAATAACTTTTTGTGATATTAAATTTCATACATTATGTTATAATTATAATTTATAATAAATAAATACTTTTAAACATAAATGATATATTTTGTCATTGTATTTTTAAATATAATATTTTTAAAAAATATTGAAATTAATTTTAAAAATAGAAGGTAATATATTAATGAAAGAGGTTAATAAAATATTCTAAAATGGTTTTCGTGAAAGAAAAACACCTTAAAATACTTTCATTGATAAATAGTTCCTAAAATATATTTATTGCTTCATGTATGTATATATATCAATAATTTGTTAATAATCAATATCAAAGTTAAAATAGACCAACAAATTTTGTTTCATGTATGTATATATATCTTATTGCTTCAAGATATTTGTTTATTATTCCTTATTTTTCAGACTGATAAAAAAAAAATCCTATTACTTCGGTCTATTTGATTAGTGTTAGATTCGCTTGAGCATTGGTTTAATTATATGCTATAATATCTTCAGCGACACGCTGATAATAAACAATAAATATTCATTGTTCTACAAATATGTTAATGATTAATATAGTGTTGATTCCTTATATAGTATTCCTGATAGTATATTCAAACAAGAAAGTTTCTTCTGTATTAATTCTTTGGAGTTTATGATATTCAAGTAGGTAGACCTCCAAACATCGCAAGTCTATACACTTAGATAATTGAATACATTTTAATATTATGCAATATATTAGATGAAAATTAATACAAATTATAAAAAATATTTAAATTAACATAGAAGAATCATAATATATATTTTATAAAATAAAAAACTCATAGAAAAATAGTTAAATAATAGAAATTCATATTATCTCACATGTGATCATTTATTTATTTTAAAACGTGTTTTAGAATGAAAATTAAAAAAGGGGTTGGGGAAAAGAAAAAAAAAAAAAAACAGTTTATACCAATTCATTGGCTCCAAGCCTCACCGGATTTTTACCAGTTTTGACCGGACCGTTAACCAATTTTTCATTCTACTAATTCAAAACATTAGAATGTGAGACACTACATAAAGGACTACGACTGGACTTAGTTCTATTCCGATCAATAACTTGCATATGGTAATGATTAATTGATTAGTTTAAACTCACAAAAGTGTTTACTTTATTATAAGATATACTGATATAATATCAAATATTGTTTAATTAAAAGGAAAGAGTAGATTGATAGGTTAAAATATTATGAATTCGTCTCCTACCTCCTACTTGCCGTTCTTTCAATAAAGAATATATTAATAAGAAATGGCTGCAACAAAAGAACCCTCCATGTGCTCAAGCTAGCATTTAAAACAGGTTAGAAATAAAGATTTCACGAATAATAGAAGCTTATTACAAATAAATTCCACCATAAAATGTTTTCTTGCACTGGCTCCATTATATTATTCTTCTACAAGCTATATTTATAAGATTATTTTTACTTTTCCATTTTTAGTACCTTGTACATGAGAATGCTGATGATGATCACATTATTCCATAATTATGTGGGAATGCTATATATGCACAGCAAGCACTGGCCATTTGGTCAACATCGAGTTATGGTTCAAATTAAAGCTTCTAAAATAAATCGATACGTGTGTATATGCAATCCAATGCTGGAGCTCAAGATTTTCAATTGCCAACCACTGGTATATGATCTGTCTGTTAATTTGTCAGTCTCCATCAGATAGTGTAAATTAATACTACAAAATTGGTGAAACTGTTGACAATGATCGCCTTATATATATTCGCATGCCACGGCTAGATTATCATCAAAGTCTTGAGATGGTTGGAGATTAGCCTAATAATTGATCGAGCTAGGAAAGGGAAATTTCAAATGCATTACTTCAAATAATTATATGACAGCTGAATGCACGAATCAACTAATGCGAAACTATTATAACTTAATTATTGATCACAAACTGAAACATGAATCAACTAACACAAAATTATTTAAGTTTAATTAGTAATTTTAAGTTCAAATCTAAAAATAGATTATCTCAATTATTTGGAAGAAATTTTTTATTATCTATAATGATTTTACTTAAATCGATTAGAATTGATTGTATGACTTCTAAAATAAGATAAATGTTAGAAATATACATCCTTTCTCATCAAAATCTTTTAATCAGTTATGATGAGTCTCCTCCTCAATATTGGAGAAAACTTACAAGTAATTTGAAAAGACTGAATTAGTCAGAACCACTTGCCTATAAAATTTGTTAAACATCGTCACACGTTAGGTGCCCTATCAAATAGTTAACAACCACTAATGATGTGATCTTGCGTTATGGGGTGGTAGATCAAAGGTCTAATTCATGCTAAAAACTGATAATAGAGAATCAGCTTCAGCTTTCATGACTATCAATCGTCAATTAATCCCTTCATCCGCAGCATTAATATATATATCATTAATATTATATATATATCATTAATATATATATATAATAATAATAATAATTACAGACATAATAGACTTTATTTGTTGCATGCTTGAATGAAAACATGTACACATCCACATAGCCCTGTATACTGAAAGCTTGTATCATGTTATTTTGTATATGTTGAAATACAAGTGTGAGTTAAAGTCCCACATCGGATAGAAATAAAAAAGTTGAATATCATATAAATGAGAACAAGACCCATAAATCTGAACCTTAAGGTGGATAGTTTTATTCTTCTTTAATTACACAATTGAAGTAGTTTTATTTTTTATCTTTTTCTACCCCACGAAGGCACGCTCTTGGAGCAGAAAAACGCACTTATATTAAGCCTACAGGCTGCATAAAAGATTTCGTTCGTGGTTGTGCTCTTTCTATATAAATTTAGGAAAATATATATACATTCATGTCGCTTAATTATTATTATTATAAATTATAAAATCTTTTTATCTAATCTTTAACCTAAAACAATTATTTCCACAAATACTTCCATTCAGTTTCTGTGAATTCGCTTACGGTTGTAGAATTCACATAATCTGCATATAGCAACTCCTTGATGATGGCAGTAAAAAAAAAAACTGCTTGATGATGTGGCTGGATATGCACATGCTTGCTAATTTAATGTTGATTGCTGTTTGTTAATATTTACTTTTCATTTACTGATTTTTTTATAAATAAAAATATATACCAGTAGCAAAAAGCAAAATCTCAGCGGAGCTCAGATCGACTAGCTGCGACGAGATCATAGTTGATGTTTGGTACCACTCGGCAATGTTCTATATATATAAGATTATAATAATGATTTTTTTTTTTGTGAAATTAGAATAAGTTTAATATGATTGATCTGAGTTACAAAAAATTGAAACAGTGAAAGGACTTCTTGTAACAATTATTATAGCTTAATAATTAAATAGAAAGATTTTATTTTATAGTTTAAGACTCTTGAGTGGCTCATTAAAATAAAAATGGGTTGAAGAAACAAGTTTTGAAGTATTTTCCTATAATTAAAAAAGAGAAGAAAAGTTATGTAATCATAATGTAAAAACTTTTATATATTTATTTATCATAATTTATAATATATGATAAATTAATTAATTTTTAAAATAATTTAAACTATAATTTATGATAATGATAATATCAAATTATTTTATAGACATTCAACTCATTAAAAGAATAATATTTTGGAGTTTGGACACTTGTATTAATTATTTTAATATATATTATGCGATATAGATACATTGAAAGAGAGGGATGAATTGAGAGAAAACTAAACTGCCTTGGTCAACTAAAAATGATAACTTTGTGTTTATTTAAACATCTAACATGGAAAAAAGAAAATTTAAAATTATCTCTATGAAAAAGCAAATTTAAAATTATCTCTATGAACAGATTATGTATGGATTTATTTTTTATATTTATTTTGAATTTTTCATAAGTAAACCCTTTCTAATAACGTGGTGATTTCAGAATTTCAATCCGTAGAATCACAAAATGAATGATTATATTCAAGTATGATTGAGTATGTATTTTGAGTTAATTTATTTTAGGAATACTTTTTCTATAATTCTTTAGGAAAAAATTTAAAAATAATTATTTTCGTAGTTGGACGTTTCCAAATATGTAATATGCTACATGCGTGTGCAGAAATGGAGTCAGTTGTGACACTAATTTTTGTGGCGGCAGATTATGAAGAAACCGCCTGACGTAGATATTTGTGGTACTATTAAATTTTGATCATATAATTTAATTATATAGAAATGATTAAATTAAAATTAAATAAAATGAATCTTAACTATTGTATATGATTCTATATTCTCATAAGAGTAATTTTCACTTGAAATTCCCCGGATATTTGTACTTTATGTAAAGATAATCATGTGATAAAATTGTTATGTGGAATTCAATTTCTTGTGATGTAGATTTTGATTACTATCATTTAGAAACGATTTAAATAATTTTTTTATTGCATCATTATTGTTTGTTAAATTTTCATGACCTATATATATTATATTTAGTTTGTATTTTATTTTAATTCACTTGGTTCATAAGGATAAAGAGACCCTGATAAAATTGGAATTCGAATCGGAGGTAAGTAAAAAGTTTGACTAATAATTATTTATGCTAATGATTGAACACATGTATTATCTAAATAATTTAATCTTAATTTCAACGGTTTTTTTTTTCTAACATACACTAGTTGTATGCCTCTTATTCCCAATATGCACTAATTGTATTATTAAATTCCAATATACACTAGTTTTATTTTCTGGTGAGAAATTGAGAGTTGATGATTGGACTTCGATTTTTCTCCCCACATACACTACTTGTATATCTTTTACTCCTAATATACACTAGTTGTAATATAAAATTTCAATATACACTAATTTTATTTTCTGGTGAGAAGTTAGGAGTTGATGACCTAATTTCTCACTGTTGGTTTTATTTATTTATTTTTATTTTATTTTTTATTATTATAATCCTTTTAAGAAGAAAAAACTTTGTAATAGGAAGTTGAGAGTTGATGATTCAACTTTCCAATGTTTTTTAAGTAAAAAATATTTTTTAAGAAAATATTTTTTAATTTTTTCTAAAAATAATTTGTTTGAATAACGAAAATTTTACTGATTTTTTGGTCTAGTACTTTATTTATATCAGAATACATTACATCATAAATAAAATACATAAAGAACAATATTTGTCTAAAAAGATTAAAGATGAAGATATGTTAGGACAATTTTTTCTTTTAAGTCCTAACATATCTTCATCTCTACTTCCTATTACAATTTTCTTTAAACATTATAATAATAAAAAATAATCAATGATGAGAAGTTGACTCAAATTCTCACCAGAAAATAAAACTAGTATATATTGAAATTAAATATTATAACTAATATATATTGGAAATAAAAGACATATAACTAGTGTATGTTGGAAAAAAAACTCACACATTGTGTCCAACCACTTGATTATTTATTTAGTTTACTTTTGAACTAACTTATTTAAATTTCTCGTGTAGAATAATTTTTGGCTAATTGTTTGAGAGAGTTTATGAAATAACTTACAACACAATTACAAGCTTTTTCAGCTTATTTGATATATGTTATCCAATCTCCATAATACCTTATTTATTTACAACTTATATGAGAAAAATTTAATCATATTTCCTCTTTTTCAATTAGAAAACTAGAAATAACTTATATACAATTGTTTTATTAATTGTGGTTTAAGTATTAATATTGTTACACTATCTTAACAATTTCTATCTATTTACGAGTAAATTGATTTCTCATTACAAATATGATTTAATTTATCTTATATATTAAATTAAAAAAGAGTTTAGCTTTGAACTTTTAATACATTGTCAATATTTTCTTAACACTCTCAACCAAATAAAAATTACTTTCTAAATAAAAATTTTAAAATAATTATTATAAAAATCAATAATTATCATATATAATAATTTACAATTGAATGAAAATATAAAAAAAATCATTGTTAATACATTCTAATTAAAATTATTTTAAAAAATGTAAATTAAAATAATATATTATTTATTTTAATTTTTTTATAAAGGTCAAAATATCTTTTAATTTATATGAAGTAGTTATGCTGGAGTAAATTAAAATAAGATCACTATATAGATGATAAAGTTATCCATATGCCTAATAAACTTAACTGCAAACTTAGAATTTGAAATTGAGACTAAGTGTGTATTTGGATATCTTATTGGAATCGATTATGGAACCCAAAAAATTGAGGTGTGTGACCGTGAAAAATCAAAAGAAACAAAGAGTTGTTTTGTTGGCACTATGGAAAAAAAAAAAAAAAAAAAAGCGAGCTGTGGTAGCCACACCACTTAACCAAACACCCACTAACAAGTTAGAACAACTATGCATAAGTTATTCACATGTTTGGTATTTTTTTCTTATTTTTAATTAAATTTTAGAGTATAATCACAAGTGGTATACCGTTACACGCACCAACCTTGCATTGGTTTGAGGAGAAGTCTACTCAATATCCTTCGGTTAGTTAAGGTTTTCTATTCAAGTTCCATAAGTTAAAAAATGTAATAAATAAAAAAGAATTTACTAAAAGTGTTCAACTAGATTTTTGGTAACATAAGTCACACTAGGATAATCTATGTATTATCAAAATTATGTGGTTAACATGTTATATTAGACAATTCAATTAATCAAATTAAATAAAATATTATCTAATTAGTTTATATTCGTCTAATCAAATTTGTAAAATATTATCTAATAAATTTTAAACTTGTCTAATAAAATAATTATATTTAATAGATAGATCTCGTAATTATTTTTTATCCAACATTAAAACAAAAGTATCTTTTATCAAGATTATAACAAATATATCTAATAAAAAAATTAATGTAATTATATTTAATATAATTATTATGTAACTAAAAATGTAATTAATATTTTTACATAATTTTAATTTTAATGTAATTATATTTAATATGATACTAAATATTTTTAAAAATGATAAACTTATATGTATATACATTTATTAAATACAAATATATTAAGTATAAATATAAAATTTTATAATTTTATCAAACACGTGCATCACAAGGATGTAAACTCTAGTATTTAATTTTAATTGAATTGTCTAATATAACAT
>PYAF01005602.1:269626-287914 GCA_007407185.1 Glycine tomentella
ATAGTAATTAATTTATTAAAATTTTAAATATGAAGATATATTTGTTCTAATTACCTTAATTATATTTAAATAATTTTTATGAATAAAAAATATTTACAATTTTTCTATCAAATGCATAATATTTTTCTCTCTAACTATTTACTATAAAAAAATTAAAATTAAAATATTATAAATATATATTTCAAAATTTTATTAGATATATTTGTTCTAATTTTGATAAAAAGATATAATGTTGGATAAAAAATACTTACGAGATCAATTTATTAGATATAATTAATATTTTTTATTTGATAAATTTAAAATATATTAGATAATATTTAATTAAAATTTATTATTTTAAAATTGATTAGATAATTTTTTTATTAAATTTGATGAAATGAATTATTTTATGTAATAATATAAATCATATAATATTATATAATTAAATAATACATAAATTATATCATTGTAACTTATTTTCAAGTTAAGCCGAAATAATGACTTTATGATATAAGTGTCCAATGCAATATTATTGAACTCGATCGAATCATTATCCGGTGGCTTGATTGGATTGGTCATGTAATTGACCTAGTCAAATCCAGTGAGGTAGGTCACCAGATCCTGATTGGATTGGTCTCATTTGGCTAAGTTTTAATTTTATTTTTAAATAAAAAATTAGAATTTTGTATTTTTTTTAAATAGATTTTGGACTATTATCAATTATTATTTTGGATTTTCAAATATAGACAAATTTTTCTTACTCAAATAATTTAATTATATATTTATATATAATAAATACATATAATTTTAAATTTTTAATATATATTAGATTAAATTAGATCAAGTACTAATTCATAAGTTAAATTTCTGATACACTATATCCATCGGATCAATAATGAGATCAGTTTCCCAACTATATTTTAATTACATGTCTGCGTGATATTCGGTCATTTTCCGTCAAACCACATAGAAAGCGAAGCAAAGAAGAAGCAATTGAAGCAAAAGGCAGACGAAAGGCCTTCGTTTTCAAAATATACCTCCTCCACCAAAGCCAACGTTAGTTAACAGCCACCAGCACCATGTGCGACCCCTTGGCACTTGAAACCCACTCTATTCACTTCAAACAGGCCTATTCTCAATTTTGTGTTGTGTTTGGTGGCCGATTTACTGAACAGAGGGTATTTTTTTCGATTAACTACATTTTGGGAGTAAGTTTCAAATAATTTATAAAAAATGAAGAAATCATAACAGAAATTAGTAACTCTGTTTACTACTTATGTATTATTTTACTTTTTAAAATTGAAATATGTTATATGTATTTATTTAATGTTAACAATAAAAGATAATATTGTTTTTGTTTTTTAAATTTTTGTTTTGTTTTATTTATTTATTGTTTTTTATAATTGTTGTTTCGTATTTTTTTTATTTAAAAATATCTTATTTTATAATTTAGAAATTTATAATTAATTTTTTTTTAATTAAGATAATATTGTTGTTATTTAATATTATTTGATTTAATACTATTTGACATATTTCATTTGAACTATGTATATGATTTTATTTAATATAATTTATCATTTTTGTATTTATGTTAAGAAATTTATTTGAAAGGAAATAAATTTAATTTTTATAATATTTTTTGTTAATATTAATTTATTATACATAAAATAATATTCAATTATTATCAAGAAAAATAAATATTTGAGACACTAATACCATAATGATTTTTGGCAAAAAATTTAATTTAATACAAATTAAATAAAAAAATTAAGAAAATTGTGTAAACGGACCAATATTTAGCAATCTAGGACACTCAAATATGCCCAAATGGGACGTGTTTAAACACGCCCAAATGGGACGTATTTGAGGAGGTGATGACCCGTGACAACAAAAAAAAAAGGGGGCGCATTGTATACGAAAACTTCGAAAGGCTATAACTTTTGACTGAAATGTCCGATTGAGACGAAACTGGTGGCCACGTGCTCGAAATTGAGAGGAGAAGCCCTAGGCAAGTCCCCATTGCCCAAATTTTTTTTCCAAAAGAGGTCTCTAAGTGCCCCAAATTTGCGATTTAATCTTTGGAGTCCTAAAAAATTTTTTGTTTTCTGATATTTTATCTATTCAATTAGTGAATTGCAAGCTATTATTTATTTATCTAATTACTTCTCTTAATTTCGAGCGTTTTGACATAAAATACGTCTTCATCGGACATTGCTACGAAAAATTATGACTGTTCAAAGTTATATGCATCGTCAAATCTACACTATAATTTTAAAAAATTTATTTGTTAAACCAAAATCGTTTAAAAATGTATAGCAAGAACCTTGACGTACATTGTTTCAACTTGTGCCAAGTCCATCATCATATACATAGAAAAAAAGCAAAACAGAACAAGAAATAAAACGTGTGATCATGTCTTTTTGCCATTCACCTTCTTCATCAGCTCATGCTCATAGTCGTCAGAGTAACCCTTTAATTCCCGCAAACTACTCTCAGAGTAACCCTTGTGGCCATAGCTCTTGCAGAATCAAATCACGCTATGACAAGGACTACTATGTACGCCCCATCAACTTAACCAACATCAACAATTAATCATTAACCCAAAGCCCTAAACCCCTAACACTAAAACCATCAACACTAACTAATCATCCAAGCACACTACCCCTTAGCCCTAAACACATAAACCTTATCCCCCTAAACCATTAACCTAATCCAACAGTTAATCATTAACCCAAAGCCTTAAACCCCTAAACCCTAAACAATTAACCAAATCCAACCGTTAATTAACCCACAACCCTAAACAAATGCATAAATTTTCCAAAATTATAGTATAGATTTGACGATGCTTATAACTTTAAACAGTTGTAATTTCTCGTAGCAATGTCCGATGAAGACGTGAAGAATAGCTTGCAATTCACTAATTGAATAGATAAAATATCAGAAAACAAAAATTCTTTTAGGACTCCGAAGATTAAATCGCAAATTTGAGGCACTTAGAGACCTCTTTTGGGAAAATTTTTTGGACAAATCCCTAAAAAAGGACTTGTCCAGGGCTTCTCCTCTCAATTTCGAGCGCGTAGCCACCCGTTTTTTTTCTGGCACGTGTCACCACCTCCTCAAATACGCCCCATTTGGGCGTGTTTAAACACGTCCCATTTGGACGTATTTGAGTGTCCTAGATTGCTAAATATTGACCCGTTTACATCATTTTTCTAATTTTTTTTATTTAATTTGTATTAAATTAAATTTTTTGCCAATGATTTTTTAACAATTATTATTCAAATCTAGTAACATTTTTTTTCTATAACTTTTACGTGGCTAAGCTATACTTTTCCGCTATAGTTTTCAGTTTTCAGATATGTAGAACTTTCACGTGCCTTAGCTATAGTTTTCAGATAACATTTATTGTCCTTTCTTCCGTTATTTTTTCCAAATCTTAAATGGCTGTTGTTGATCCTATTTATTATGCAGCTTCTTATTTATCCAATCTTAAATGCATGTTGTTGATCTATTTATTATGGTTCCATAATTTTTTCCAATGTTAAATGCCTGTTCTGCATCGTATTTATGCTGCTCTTTGTTTCAACTTGGGAGCTTAGAAGTCGTATTGACTTCCACGACTTCAAACTCGTAGCACTTCTCACGATTTCCAATATTTATTTTTTTAATAATAATTGAATATTATTTGATGTATAATAAATTAATATTAAAAAAATATTGTAAAAATTAAATTTATTTCCTTTCAAATAAATTTCTTACCATAAATAAAAAATTATAAATTATATTAAATAAAATCATATAGATAATCCAAATAAAATATACCAAATACTTTAATAGTATTAAATCAAAAAATATTTTCTTAATTAGACATATTTTAATTTGTAAATTATAAAATAAGGCATTTTTTAAAATAAAAATACTGAAACAACAATTATAAAAAACAAAACAGAAACTTAAAAAACAAAAATAATATTATCTTTTATTGTTAACATTAAATAAATACATATAAAAAAATATATACAAAATATTAAATCAAACAAAAAAAATTAAACATATATTAATTAGTCAATTTTAATAAAATTAACTAAACAAAAATTAATGAATTAAAACAAAATTTTTAAAACAATTTCAAACCACACACAAACGTTACAAAAATTGAAATAAAAATATAGATGAAGTCATGCAACTCTCAATGATTTTAACAAAAAAAGGAAAAATAATATAAAGAGAAAGTCATAAATTGACATACAACTTCCATATAAAAAATCACAAATACAACTTTGAAGTCGTATAGAAAATAAAAAAATAAGGTAAATCTTATTCTTATTTATGATTTCATTTTAAGACTTCAAAATTATATCTAATATAAAATTACAAAGGAGTCAGTAAATAATTATATATGATTTCAATTTTAAAAATGAAAAAATACATAAGTTGTAAACAGAATTATAACTTTATTAAACGACTTATCCTTTTTTTATAAATTATTTGAAACTTACCTCCAAAGTGTAATTAACCGAAAAAATACCCCTATTTAATAAATAGGCCGTGTTTGGTATTGACTTCTGTAGAAAAACATCTTGTTCCTTTTGTCCCCGTGTCCACAATTACAATTCAATCGTACTCCTTACTCCTTTTAATTGGCCCCGTGAATGCAAAAAATTTAGTTGCTCCAAATAATATATAATATTCTTTTTTATTTTTTTTATCACATTTATTATTTTGCCTTGTATTCCTTTATCTCTCTTTGTTATTGAAAAATTACACAAAAATATTATGTCCATACAATTTCTTGATTAAACTCTAGAAAATGCTACTCAAACGTGAAAAACTCGAGCATAAACAATGGGGATAGATTCCATACATTCATGCAATAACACATTCATGAATCCGGACTGTTAGAGGAATATTGGATGTTTTGTATTTTAAATGTGATTTTTGGAGATGATATATGAGTCATTTAATCTTTCATATAATGATTCTGATTAACAGATGATAGTGAACGCATGTATTTCTCTTGACTGTAGAGAAATGCTTTTCTCGGTTGTGGTTTTTACATTGATTTTTATATAACTGATATAGTATAAAATGCGGTGTTATTTTTTAAATTAAATGTAACTATACATCAATATATAATTAACCGATGTAGATTATCTATTTTAAATTTCACTGGTAGAATGTCATCTGCTACCAGTAGTAGACACCAAGTATGTATGTGTATATGGAATTGTTAGTACTAATATAAAAATTTTCGTAAACTTAAATTACCAAAAATAAATCATTTAAAAATTTAATGGACTAAATTGCAATAATTTTGAATTCTTAAAGAATCAAAGTAGTACTTTTTAAAACAATGTCTTTTCAGTTAATATGTCATATCATCATCTTAATGAACCTTAATGAATATGTCACATTTTTTTTATCAATATATTCAACTTTTCTATTGAAAATGATCAAAACAAAATTCTTCATAGACATAAAGTATAGAAATGAAATTTTTAAAGCTAAAAATATTTTAAAAAATTAAAATATAAAACATCAAAAATGAAATTTAGGGAGAAGTACTCCAGACACAGTATGGAAAGATGTCTATAATTTCTTCCTAAGGACCTATTCCCAACCTAGAGTAGCTAAATGGGAAAATAAAATTAAACTGATTTTTTTTTTCGTGAATCAATATTCTTAGTTTTTATTGTTTTAGAGCTCTTAATTTATTTACTTTATAAATTAATTCATATATAAATAGATATGAGACTGACGTCGAGCAGATATTGATGCTCGTGTTGAGCTTGAGTATGAGATTGACTATATATTGTAAATGGAACTATCTAGCAGATGTTGTGTTTTTTGTAATTGGGCATACCTTTGTGGCATGTAGGATAATGCAAAAAACAAAGAGACTTTGTCAAAAATCTGCGTGGAGTTAGGGTTTCTCTCTAAAACTTTAGATGACTAAGTAATAGAAACTCATACTTTATCATTAATACATATATTCCAAAAAAAATGCATGAATAATTCTATATTATATGCTGAACAACTATATCATGTCTAGCCCTTTCAAAAAAACTATATCATGCCTAGCTTGAACAATATCATTATTCTTATGTCAAGGCGTATTGACGACGCATACTAAATTTCTGTTTTGTTAATTTTGTTTAAGGACTAAATAACTCAATCCACAGATATTAGTTGTTAAAATGTTAATTTTATTAGTGTTAGTTGTTAAAATATTAATTTTGTTTAACATAAATAATCAAATATGTGACCTTATGCTCTTTTCTTTTTTCTTTAATAATTTAATTCACCTTATATATCCTTCAATTGTATCCTTCTTTATATATTCGCTGAATCTGATCACAAAGGCGACTTCGTTTGCATCGAATTAAGTATGGCACATAACTCTTGAACATATAATTCCCCCATGAAGTGCACACCTCTATATTACGTATATTTGTCTCAATCGGGGTAGGCAAGAATTTGTACACGTACAGCATGCTAGTCCTTAGGAATTTAGAATGATGATGATTAGATTACCGTTACATTAATATTTTATTGTAGTAGAATATTCCATCATTAGAAAATGAATTCAGGGGTTATCGTATTCGTCCCCCAAGTCAACATAGCGGAAATGAATATAACCAAAAAAATTTCTCACACGTTCAGTGAAAAAGGAAGTTCAATGTAATAATTAGTTTTCTTTAGAAAAAGAATATAATATTTAAGTTACGAGAAACTCTCTTGTTCATGAGTTACGTTCTCTTAATTTACTTTAATTAAGTCGTATATATCAAATCCGTTGAAAACACACACAGTGAGTGTTAAATCTTAAGGATGCTTTTGTGTCAACAAAAACACTTGAGGATGTTGAGGTATTATTTTGGTAATGTTTTGACATTTTTTCTCTCTCAAGAATATCATATAAGAGAAAAAAGATTCTACGCTAACAGTAATAATTAATTTAATTATAACATGTATAATAATTTATTAACTTTTATAATAATAGTTATTTCAAAAATCATATTAAAAATATATAGTTAAGCTGAGAATAAAAAGATTCTCAGTGCAAAACTGTCAGTATAATAAGAAATTTAGTATAGTATTTAAGTGATGAGACTTCCATTTAACCATCGTACTTCCATATGAACAATGATTAAATTTCGTTATAAATAAAATAGAAAGCAAATACACATAAAATATATAGTTAAATAGATGCATTGAGTTAAGGAACTGCTATATCTTTAAAATGTGAAAACTTAAATTCGATCAAATACCTCTTTTCTGAACAAATTTTACTATCTTGAAAATATATTTTAAGAAATTCTCCTATAAAGCCAACCATATGTTTATGTCATTAGATTAATCCTAAAATCCTCTAAATCGCAATGAAAGTCTCTTGGCAAACATTAGCTCAGAAAATTTTTTAAAAAAGATAAATAGTTTGGATTTTTTTTCCTCTTCTCTATTGGTTACAAGAGAAAAGAAAGAGAATTGGAATTTTTAATTAGTTTATATTGCTTTCTGTTTAATTTTAAAAAATATATTATTCATATTTTTTCTGAAAAACCTAAAAAATAACTATTTACTATTTTACTTAAAATAAACTAAAATAAATGGATAAAAGAATTAAATAATTGATGTCAGTTTATTAATACAAATACCAGTCCGAAAAGCAAGTTTCATGGCCCAACTAATTAAGATGCGCGCCCAATAAATGAAGGTTTTTTCATTTGCAATTGGCAATTAGGCTTTCACATTTAAGTCTCCACTGTTCTGGTAGGCACTTGCCTCTTCATCATATCCACATATTATTGTACCTTATTACTCCATATCATTAGGCTAATTTCATCGTTTAAAAACAAATTAAACGTGCCAGATAATTACTAGCATTTTCTGAAAGAACTTTTCAATAAAACATTTTAAAAAATTGTTAATTATTTCATGACACGTGTTTTTAAGTGAGAATTAATATTTTAATGTAATTGTCTTTATACGGGAAATGTAATTGTTTTAAGTTTTACAACTCTCGTAATATTTGATGGTAATAAATAGAGCATTTTTTTGAATATGAGAAAATAGATTATGTATTAATAGTATAATTTTTTATTAGAGTTGGACATGTGAGAAAGTCTAACAGTCCCTATTTCAAATGGGTTCATTTTTAGCAAGTCTACACACACCGCATAATGTAGATTTACGAGTTGGTTCACATTTAACAAAAAATTAAAAATTAAAATTGAATTTTAAAAATGTAAAATTTAATCCATTTTAAAAATTAATTATGAATCGTCTAAGAATAAAAAATATTTTTCTAAAATAATAATATAATTTACATCTTAAGTCACCTAAAAAGTATCTTTTATACATCATATTTATTTAATCTATATTTTTATACTAAATTAAAATATTGTATAATCATTCACCACTCATTTAATCATATATAAAGTACTTTTTAAGGGTCAAGTATAAATCCAAACAAGTCAAGTGAAAATTTTATATGCACACAATTTCTTTTGAGTAGGTTATAAAAAGCCCATAGGGCCCGTGAACTAGCCCACGGGCCAAGCTAAAAAAGCCCATAACTCAAATGATCTTAAAAACATAAGGCAATAAAGCAAGCTATTCTACGGACTCTAGTCCAGGATAAGAACTACTCTCTGTTCCTTTGATTAGAGTTGTCTATCTCTTACCTATACAGGGAAGCTAATCCTAGTGCATATTATGGTTATGAAACTTTCTGACTTAATTCACTAACTCTTACTAATTAATTTACCCTCTGCGAGTTAACTTGTTTATGGTTATCAAACTTTCAAGTTAATTCATCAACTCTTATTAATTCATTTACCCTCTGCGAATTAACTTGTATGCAAATTCTCTTTTTAGTAGACTTAATAAAGTTCGTGCAAATTCTATAGACTTTCAAGTTTATCACCGAGTTAGCGAGTCAATAAGTTAAATAAATTAGACCAAAACATAAATCATTTTGCTGATTTTTGCGCATTTAAGGTTCAACATATCTCCATTTGATGCATTGATCCTAAATTAAAGAACTCTTACTTTTAACAACATCAAACTCTCATTCTTCAACAACAAACCCTCGATAAAAATTTTCTCACTAGTATCACCTTCACAAATTATTATCTAGTTGTTATGCATTATTAGACTTAATTATTTAAGTATCGCAAAATTTATTATTTACTATTTTGTTTTATTATTTTATTAAAATGTGTAATTGATATGTTATTTATGTATATATTGTTTTTATTTTTATATGAAATAGACTCTTACAAAGGGAGGGAGGTTATAAAAATCCTACAAATCTACTTATATTCTCAAATTTAATAACATTATAAAGACTACCTTGTCACACCATGCATCTCATTCCCTTATTTTAATTATAAATGTTCCCCCTTTAATTTGTTACGCTTATTCTTGGATAGGATGCTAGAGTCACCTCCTTCCCAAGCTTTTTAGGTTGTAGTTTTCTTTTTCCTAATTCATAATATAAAAAAAAATAGAGGATGCTATTAATAGGCAATATCAAAGATCCTTTCTCCTTATTACTATATCATAACAGCTTTCAATTAGTTTCTCCATTAGAAACCATAAACATATTATGGTTGTTGTAATTTGTAACGACCGATTTTATTATTCTACAACAGTTCCTTATTATTAACAAGCAATTAACTATAATAATATGCAATCAAATCAACATAAATTCTCATGATACTACTATTGGAGCCGTATAATATTTTTCCAATAGGATTATCATAAGATTTTTAATCATTATAATAATTAATTTAAAATCTATATTATATATAAATTCTTTTTCTTTTACATCTCTCACCAACCTCAATTCTCATTTCCTTACATCTTTATCTCCATTGTCATTAAAATCATATATATTTGCTGTTTTAAATTGATAACATATTAAAGGTTAATAAATAATTGTTAAAAGATAGAATAACCATTCATATCTTCACGTTAATTGTCATAAACTTGACCTCTATTTCAAATTTCTCATTAAAGATGAATAAGAAAAAGACTTTAGGAGTTATATGTAATTATTTAATTATTAATATATATGATGAGAGTTTCTATGGTGTATACAATTATTTGGGGCCGGGGGGGTGGGGGGTGGGCGGGTTATATTGTTAATATTTTAACCAACTTCTCATTAATTATTTTTTTTTTCAAATTAGTCCTTTATTATTATTTTTAAAATCACAACATTTTTAAATTAAAAATATGATTAAAGATAATTTTAGAAGTTTGAACCTAAATATTTTTAGTTACTTAACACTTTTTTTTATAAAAGCTATGCTTAAGAAACAATAATAAGAAACTTTTAAACCCTAAACCTCAATGTATTTTTCATAAAAAAAAGTGTTAAAAGTAACTAAAAAGATTTAGGATTCAAGACTTCTAAACTTATCTTTAATCATATTTTCTAATTTAAAAAAAGTTAAAATTCTAAAATTTTAAACAATAATAATCAAGGACTAATTTGAAAAAAAAATTAATGAAAAGATCATATGTAATTTGATTGGTTAAAAAATTAACAGTATCAAAATTCTCTAAATCAATGGAGTCACCATAGAAACTCCATATATAATTTACATATTATGGAATATTAAATTTACTAACGGTAAATAATTATTAATTTAATAACTTATTTTTCTATATATAGATAGATAGAGAGGGAGAGACAGAGAGAGATTGTCCGCTTTATTAAACTTTTCTAGATTTGAGGTTTTTATATTTTTACAAATTCTTTTATATTTTTATATCTTTTGCTACATTTTGTTTTCTTATTTATTGCAAAAAGCTTTTTGTTAGAGTTATGGCATCACAAATTGGACTCATTTCAAATCTATTTCCTAAAAGAATTGATTGGACTTTGAAAGTTTGTGTAATATATCATTGGATATTACCAAATTTCAAGAATCCAAATGATACTAGTAGTATTGAATTTCTTCTTTTGGATGAAAATGTTACCTTAAATTCAAATATTATATTTTTTATGCAACATTTTCTAATTTAAATTTGACTAACATATGTTTATGTGTAGAGTGATACAATTCATGCATCGATCTATCAAGAAAAAATATGTCAACAATTTTTGAAAAGTACTTGAAAAAGGAAAATTTTGTTTGATTCAAAATATATTGGTGTCAAAAAATGATCCAAGCTCAAGTCTATAAATGATAAATAGAAGTTGGTTTTCTTACCTAATACCAATTGTTCAGATATTCAAGCTGAGGAAATTCTCCATTATCATTTTATTTTTATGTCTTTTACCGACATTCTTGCTTCAAATGATGAAGATGTTATGATTGGTGAGTTCTTTGTGTTTTTAAAGCTTCATCAAGCATTTCTCATATCTAGTATTTTTGACAGTTCATCTTCTATTTTTTTTCTAGATGCAATTGGTCACGTGATTGAAAAAAATGATATAAAGGAAATTGAAAAAAATGAAAAGAAAAATAGTCATTGAGATTATGTTGTAGGAATTACCATATATTTTTAATACAATTATTAATCCAATTCAAAATTATTTTTACAATTATTTATGCTTATTTATACTAACACATTTCCTATAAAAAATAGCAATTTTCTTTGTAGGTTCAATACTGTTCGCTGCACTTTGTGGGGAGATTATGCTGTCGCCATGCAACGACATTTACATAAGGAGGATTCAACCAATCCTTTGATTGTCATATTGCAACTATGCAAATTGAACAAATTCATGTATAACACAAATTTAAAATTTATTATTTCATATTTTTGATACAATGTAATGAATTGCAATAATAATTTTTAATTAATTGTATGTCTAGGAACTAAGAATATTTTCAATGCTTATTTTGGAACAAAGCTACTCGTAAATCATGATATTGATGTAGTCAAGGAATACAAAGAGAAGTATTTTTATTTTTTGCATTTATGTTTTACCCTTCTTTTCAATTCTATTTTTGAAAATTAAATTATCTTAATAAATATATTTTTTTAATTTTTTCGGATGAATGCAAATCAAACACAACTAACTCAAGTTGTTAGTGAAATGGCTAACCCTTCAACTATTTCTTTGTTAGATGACATGCTACAAACTAATCACATGTTTATATCAGATTTATATCAATCAACTTAAGTTTGCAAGTTAAATTCATATATATTTGAACATGATTCATCTTTTTTTTTTTTAATTATTAATCAAAATTTTATGAACATAATTATGCTTCAGTGCTAGCAAAAACCATATTATTCGAGATAGAATAATTGGTTTTATAAATTGTGTTCGAAATGCACTAAACAGGTTTCACAAGTTGAAAATAAACTTTTTTGTAAGAGGTGCAAGCGAAGTTTCTTTGTTGTTTCTAGGTATCTTAAAATTTTAGTTTTTGTGATAATTTTGTTAAATATTGTAATGATTATGTGATTTGAGTAAAAAGAAATATAAATAAAACATTTTCTAATTGATGCCTTTGTAGGTTCAAGACACAATAAGTGAATTATCATTTTTTATGCATTTCAGTTTAGACTCAATGATGAGAGTTTGAGTTTACTATTTTCATGGATTTCAAAGTGTACTATAAAAATTGATATTACCATTTTAATAATTTATGACTTATATCAATATAGAATAATATTTCTTATATCGTATTTGTTCCATAACTTAATGTTGCCAATAGTTTTTTTTTATACATTATATGCACAAATGAATTTTAATTTCTTTTATTCGATAGTATTTAACCATCTTTTCAGAAAATATAATTTAATTAAATAATTAGATTTAATATTAAAAAATTTATCTGTGTATTACCCATGTATCTTAACTAGTTATTTATAATTGTTTTTCTCTCTTTTTTTTTTTTAATTCAAAGGTTAGCACATTGGTGTAAGACTATGATGTGTTTATATGAGTGATAATGATCTATTTAGTCTTTGAGTCAATGAATTGGGGCATGCTCTCTCACCTATAAAAAAGTATAAAATAATTTAATAATAATAGTTCAAAATTAATTAATTACAAATGCTAAGGAAGTATAGTAGATAAAATAACATATATTAATCTCTGCAGACAGTGCACTTTTAAATAAAAGAAGAAGAACAAGAGTTATGTAAGATAAGTATCTATCAAGAGTCATGGGTACTCAAAAAAAAGTATCTATCAAGAAAATACGATGTTATTTGCTAAGGAAATCTACATAAACAAATATATTCTTTAAAAAAGATGAAACAAGAACTGCGGAAACTACATTTACATTAAAATGGTGCATCAAAACATAAATTTCCTTTCATTAAGTAGCGTCACATGTATCAATCAATATTTGTTATTCAATTTTTTCCACATAAAACATGAATTTTGATCTTTGACGAGTCTGAACACTTATTTAGAGGTCTCGGGGAAGTTGACTTGCGTTGGAAGTGGTGTATTGATGCATATTGGATGCGAAAAAGGGATATGTTTATTTTTTATTTTTTATTTAGTTTCACATTCAAGAATTAATTTTGATATATTTCATTTCATATTAAAAAAGAATTTAAAATTGTTGCTGAGTCTAAAATTGATTTAAAATTGATTTTGAGATAAAATAATTATGAATAATTTTTACGTTAAATCTAAAATTTTATACTGAATTTTACTCTTAATTTAATTTTATAATAAACTAAAAAATGTTTTAGATATATAATAAATAATTGATTTTTTATTTTAAGTCTCTAATAAATTATTTTGTTATATTGAATTTTATATATAAAACTTTTTGTTATGAATCTCTATCATCACTTAAGTAATAATATGATATTTGTAAATAGATATTTCTAATTTTATATTATATCATCATTTAATTGACAGTAAAAATTTAAAATAAAAATTTTAATATATCATGATTCAATTCAACAATTTTTTTATTAAGATCTAAAGATCATATTCAAACATAATTATGTTATTTTAAAATTAATTTTTAATTCCAAACACACACTTAACTTTGTGCGTTAAAATCTGGAAAGGAAATGATTTTGAACAAACACGGCGTACACCCAAGCATACATAAAAGTTATTAGTTGTAACTTTCAGGTTTTCTACAAATTTGATGTGGTTTTCTGTGTTATAAACGTGTGTCGAATACGCACCAAGTAAAATATGTTTAACGGAAGGAGTAAACCAAATTACAAAACAGTAAAACCAGATTTCTTTGTGCTCCTCGTCCACAATTGCATGTCCAAATATACACTATAAGTAAAATATGTTTAACAGTAGGAGTAAAACAAATTACAAAACACAGAAAAACAAGTTTTCCTTGTTCTCGTTGCCCACATGGCTAAGAGTCTGAACAAGTAAGAAATATAAGAAATTATGAAGGCAAAAATAGCAGAATGATTCAGTGGCCTGTTTAATACTTCAATTATTGAGGACATTTATTCCAATCCAACACGGAAATTGGTGAATTTTCCCCAAGTTCCACCCTCAGCAGTATAGTTCTGCAAAAGTAGCACTTTCACATTCTGGCCTTAGCAACCACAATACTGCCTCTATCAATGTCTACAGCTCCTGGCCTAGTCCATGATTCTTTAAACTGCTCTTCAGTTACTCCTACAAAACAACATTGAAAGAAGAAAAGGGGTTTAATTTTGACATTATATTATTTCAAACATTTTTACTTTGTCAACTAATTAAAAAGCATTCTAGATATGATTTTCAAAAGAATTGTTACAAAAGTCAACAATTTTACCAAACATAACAGTCCATGATTGAATGACAATATAAAAAACCCTTAAACTAACAATCCATTCTAATTAAATTCAAATAACAATTATCAAAACTTTCAATCTCTCTCAAGAAATTGAAGCATGGTATAATGTTAGTGACCAAGTGCGTGACAGTATGACTTACCTTTTCCCATTGCAGCAGTTGAAGCCACACCTCCCTGGACAGTCTTGAGATACCTATCATAGTAGTTAGCACCAGCCCATTTTTGGTGAGCAAGTGTGTCAACCCCATTGCTCCTCTCCTCTCTCTGAATCCTCTCCACATAAGCCAGCATTCCCCTATTGGCAAAATCCCTTGCAAATGTTGAAGTAATGAGTGCATTAGAATGCAGCCCTCCCACTGTGATGAACTGCCACACATACCCCAACTTTGCAATCTTTGGAATGAAGTCCCTCATTTGTTCATCACTCATGCCAGAAGCATCCCAGTTGAAAGATGGAGAGAGGTTGTACCCCAGCATCATCTGAGGGTGCTTTGACCTAACCCCCTCAGAAAACTGGGTGCACTCAATCACATTTGGGCTTGCAGTTTCCATCCATATCACATCAGCATGTGGAGCAAAAGCCCAACCTCTAACAACTGATGCAGCCACTGACCCTTTGAACCTGTAGAACCCTTCTCTAGTCCTAGGCAAGTCCCAATCCCAAAAGAGGTTCCTCACTCCTAACTTTTCAGCTATCTCCCTACCCTCCTCATTGGAAAGACACCTTTCATAGCTTGAATGGTGCATCCACTCATTCAGCTTCCTTCTCTTCTCTTCCTCTCCAATGTTCTGCCTCTCAATTGCCTCCACAACTGCTTCTGAGAGAGTCTTCAACTGTGCCTTTGAGAGCCACTCATCCTCCAAAGCCTGAAGCTCAGCTCCACTCTTCCCAGCAGCCATGCCTTGTTGCATAAGAGTTGCTAAACTCTTCCCTTTAAGGTTGGGGTTGGTCACTCCCAAGATAAATTGATGGTCCCTTGTGTCAATGTTTGATTGAATCAAATTAGCAGCTTCTGCATCTGTTCTTGCCACCAAAACAGTTTCCACCCCCATGACATCAAACTGAAGCCTTGCAGCCACAAGCCTATTGATGTGTTCACTGATGGCAACAAGCACTTTTCCAGCCATGTGGCCACACTTTTTGGTCACTGAAGACTGGTCCTCAATGTGGATTCCAGCAGCACCTCTCTCCACAAAGAGCTTGCAAAGCTTGACAGTTGCTGTGGTACCACCGAAACCAGTGTCGCCATCAGCTATGATTGGCCTCAAGTAATCAACATAAGGGGTCCTTGCCCTCTCTTCCCTGCTCATTCTCATCCTCTCCTCCCTTTGCTTCCTGTCATGGTACTGCTGAGCAAAGAAGAGGTGTTCAACTTTGTTTGGGACAGTATCATAAGGGTAATCAGCAAGGTCAGGGCCTGGTTCGTTGCTCGTGGTGTGTGTGGCTGAGCACTGCCACCCTGAGACATAGATTGTGTCCAAGTGCTTGGCCATTTGAGTGACCTGAACAGGATCAAGTGCACCAAAAGTCCTTGAGGCTGTGCCGTTGGCTTGGTGGTTCTTCAGAAGGCACCAGAGCTTTTTCGCCATCTCATTCGAGGCATAGGTTTGTCTGAGGTTGCCTCGGAGGGACACCACATCTCTTGCTGTGTATGGTCTTTTTGTTAGCCTGAACCTCTCAGAGTTCCACCATGCTTGCACCTCCGCCACTTCAGCTTCAAACCTCGCTTCTTCGTCCACTATCTGTTCATACATAATCTGCATTAGCATTCACTAAACCATGATCTCAGCCATTCCATATACATAGCATACATGATATGTTTTTATGGGTATAGTTTTTAGGACCAGTTTAGTCTCTTGAAGTCACAAAGTCACAGAATGGGAAATCAATCAATCCTAACACTTTTCTTCTTCTTGTCCATGATTGCAAAATCAGAACTCAGCAATATTTTTCTTCAAAAATCAAACAAGCAATATGTACAATTTATATTCTGCAATTGCTAGGCAAAAGTGGAAAACAAAAATTATGATATAAAAAACCCAAACAAAAGAGGTTTGCATAGTGTAGTACAATAATTTTTTATTCTTCAAGCACTGATATTCGTATAATAGTAATCCAATAACTACCAATATTATCAATTAGACAGAACTGCCACATTCTCCTTGAAAAAAAAGGGGTTGAACTTCAATCATTTTTCCATCTCTGGCTTGGGAGCAACTTAAAGAAAACAACGATGAAATCTGAGTGCTTCGTAGATTCTAGCTAGCTCATTCCACTAATTAGTGCAAAACCACTGCATAACATGACACAAATCCTTTTTCAGCCTAATAAGATTGCTGGCAATTTAGGATGCTGGTTTGCACAAGGTTCATACATATATAACAAAAAGAGAAAATAAAAGTAAAAGCCCCAGAGAGGATCCTTTTTGTTTCCTTCATCAGAACAATGTAACATGATAAGTTGGAGCCATTCAACAAACAACACATGAATCATATAAATTTTTTTCCAAAATTCAAAGTCAAAACAAGTCTTTTATATGAACAACAATTATGATGAATTTGGCATAACACTCAAAGAATAATTCAATTAATTTGCATTAAACCAGCTGTTGCACACAAGTGAAATTCAAGAAATAAGGAAAGCCAATAAACTGTGAAGAAAGCAAAGCAAAAATCAAGGGTATTATTATGCTTACGGATGAAGGCATAAATAATGATGCAGCCATGGTCAGAACTCTTTTTTTTTTTCTATAAATGTTATAACTTGAACAAGTTTGAGAAGCTCCTTCAAGCTTCTCACTTTATATAACTACGGGGTCACACATCTAGATCATGCCCTTGTAAAAATGGTAAATTAGATGTCACTGTGAATAAGAGAAACAAACAAAAACCAAGAAATTTTATCTGATCCCATTTAATGTCTGTAGTTGTTTTCCTCGGGAAAATTGGGAAACATGGCACTTGAAAGCTGCATTTGCAGGCACGTATGGTGGTGGCACTTTGATAACCTTCCTTTTTGTCATCTTTCATTTAGCGTGATGTCAATCAAAATGCTGCAGAACTAACTGATTCTGTTTAGAAATGCATTCACATTATCTTGGAACACCGAAAAATTCATACAAATTGTCATATCTTATATAAGTATCTCAATCTCTCAATTTTTTTTACCTTTTTCCTATACGTGCATTTCAAAAATACACGTCAAAGTCAAAGAAGCCAATTGCCTTACTTTGATTTTCAAAAAATATGTTTCTTTAAAGTATTATGTTAACTATATATGATTTAGGCTGACCCAAAAAAAAAAAACTATATATGATTTAGTGTGTGTTTTGAATTTGTTGAGTTAAACAAAACGTGAAAACTCCGCCTATGTGTGTATGCATGCATGGCCTGTCCCAAGCCAGGATAAAGGAGGAGGGTTGGCGTCAGGAGTTGCGAACCGGCCATAAAAAGTTAGCTATTCTTATGTGATGAACCTTTATGATATTTCGTTGGGGCGTTCCCTTCATAGCGACGCGTTACATCGGACCCCGGATGTATCGAAAAAAGAGCTAGG
>PYAF01005603.1:13375-23524 GCA_007407185.1 Glycine tomentella
ACATTGATGGCATCGATTATTTTGTTCTTCGTGCCTTCTGGAAAGCAAATCAAGAACATTGTAATCGATTACATATCGAATTAAAATCGATTACATAGGCTAAAATGGAAAAATCTTACTGACTGTCTTAATCGATTACATAAGTTCGTAATCGATTACATATAAATGCCTATGGATTTCATGTTCCGCTGATTTAATTGATTACATATCGTTTTAATCGATTACATAGTACATTTGAGAATATTGATCTATCTGTCTTAATCGATTACCAAATTTCGTAATCGATTACTTAGTGCATTTGAAAAAACATGACTGTCTGTCTTAATCAATTACTTCACGGAATAATCGATTACATTGTTCATTGCTCAAACCCAGAACATATCAGGAGCATTTTAATCGATTACATTCTTGAATTAATCGATTACAAATGCGAAATAGTCGATTACAGGAGCATGTTTAATTGATTATTTTCAGTTGAAAAGCTGTTATAAATAGAACCTCTTGCTCTGTGTTTTTGTAACTTGAGAATTTCGAAATCTGATCAATCACAAACACTCCTAAGCTTTCTTTAGTGTATTTCTGGGTTTCTAAAAGCATTTAGACTTCACAAATTCGTATGGGTTTTTTGGTTTTAAAGAAGTGAAGCATCATTGAGTTTCAAAGCATAAGGAAAGGGATGCATTGAGTCTGTAATCTTTCTTACAACCTGTTGAATCATTCATATGCATATGTTCTTTGGATTATCAAGTGAAATCTTTCCTTATTCTTTGAAGGTGTAAATCTTTTAATTGATTTTTGTAAAGATTAGCTTATTGTAAATTGGTTTCTTACATGAAGATTAGAGATAGTGTTTCTCTAAGGGTTGCTGAGTAGTGTTCTCAGTTTTGGGTTTGGTCTCTAAGGGTCTAATAATGTTTTAGACTTATGAACTTTATCTAGGGTTGATAAAGAGAGACTTGTAATATCTTGTAAGAATATTATTTGCAATAGTGGAACTCTACTCTAGTGTTGAGTGGAAGAACTGGATGTAGCTTCATAGTGTTTGAAGTGAACCCATATAAAATCTGTGGCTGATCTTTATTCCTATCTCTTCATCTCTCAATTACTTTGTTTGTGAATCAAATTTCATTACATAGAAAACTATCATTTGCTTATTGATTTCTTGACAGAGGGATTAGATTGAATATAAGATTCTTGGTTTCAAAACAATTTTTTTAAAGTGATAAAGATCCTGTGGAAACTCAGATTTGAAAATTTTTATTTACCAAGGATCAACCAATTCACCCCCCCCCCTCTTGTTTGTTTTGAAGTGTTCCTATCATTTTCACCATGGAGAAGCTCTCCAATAAGTCTAGGATGAATTGCCATAATAACATTGAGAAGCCATTGATAAGACTCAAGAAGTTCTTGAACAAGAACAAGAGAGAAACTCTCACAAACAAATTTTAGATTTTTATTAAGATGACAAAAGTGACTACATTCAGTTTTGGGTAGCCATATATAGCCATGAAAATTACAAACTAAATGCACATGCAATGAAGCTTGTAATGCAAACTTAATGAAGCCTAATGTAAGCTAATGAAGCTTGAGGTGCAAGCTTCTCCTAAGGTGACTCTTGGCTGACCCAACACGTGCCAAGGTGCAGTTTTTAAGCTTCTAAGTGTAACTCACAAGCTTACATAGGTGCTACAAAATTCACACACAAGTGCACCTACACTTTTTTACACAATTGCCTGTAAAGGTTTTTTTATTGCAACTACTTTTGCTACTAACAAGTGCTGGAATTAAATGGAATTAAATGGAACTTGAGACATCAAAATCCAACCCTTGTTATTCTTGAGTCGGTGTGCTTCTTCATACTTGTCCAAGTTAGCTTTGATGTGGTCTTGACACTACTAAAAAAACATGCTTCTACTTTGGGCGTTCAACGATGGTCGTAAGAAAACCGTCGTGGTATCATAATTGTGGCAATTTTGTAATTATTTGAACAATCAGAACAAAATCGATGTCGATTTCTACAATGACCGTCGTAGTTAACTATAATTCAAAGACAGTTTCATAAATAACTGTCTTTGAACAATTTTAAAATTAAAAACCTAATTCGTGTGTTTCACTCCCTTTTACACGTAGACCTATTTGCGCCCCTATCATGACCATTTGGTTCCTTTCTATTTACCGCTTTTCCTCTTCTCTAATATTGGCCTCTGCCCCATCTTGGGTCCCTATAGATGTTAATATTAGGAGTCCATAAGGTGAGGCCCTTGGATTGGCAAGCATTGAAGATTGGTCTCGCTTCGATGCCAATGGCATGGCCGATTTGGTACAAGAGGCTAGAGTTGAAGGCGGCAACGTTGAGGATGACCTGAGGGAAGCTGGTGGTGGAGGAGATGATGGCATTGTTGTCAAAGTGGATGTTGGAGCCGACACATACGACACCTGGAGGGCTTTTCGCACAAACCAGCGAGGTTGATGCATGTGAAGCGTTCCTCTGTCAAACGTTGTGATGGAACGTGTAGCTGAATCTGAGCGAACTCTATATGTACACTCTCTCCCTCTTACTCCATTCCTTTCCTTCTTTGATGATGCTTTTTTTTATTTTAGGTTTTTCACATTGAATAGTTTGATTTTACTCTTAAAATGCACAGGTACCCTTACGTGACTAGATCCTCTATAGTCTCTATCAAATACAAAGATGGGATTCTAATGGCCGCTAACATGGGAGGTCTGATATTTAATTCGGTTTCAAAATGCTCTTAATCTGATTATTCTGGAAATTGCTTTTCCATAGTCTTCTTTTTATTCCTCATTGGCGCTAGTTTTAATTGTTGAATTCTTATTCCTAAATGTGGCATCTCAGTAAATTTCGTCAAAAATTCATGGGGTTTTAAGTATCTCAGTAAATTTCTTGTATAACATGACTAACACAAAGGTTAAGTCTTAATGCATCTCTTATAAGACCTTCACTTAACCAATCACCGTTTTGAACTATTTAGCACATCAATGAAAATAGAAAATACAAAATAAACTAAGTTACATGTTATTAAGATTTATATGCACAAATTACATATCCACTTTGAAACTACAGGTCTAGAGATTTGGGAGGATACCATGGGTAATGTTGATGTATTGGTAGCTGGGATTGGAATTGGTGTCATTGTTACTGGCATTGGACAATATCAAAAAATGATTAACAAAAATATAAATGTTTGATTATTCATTTTATATAAATTTAGTTGTTCCTTCAAATTGAATGACATACTTATTACTAACTATCTTACTAATTACTAACTAGAACAATAATTTTATATTCAACTTTAATTTTGTGGTGCAGGTGAATGGAAAGTTCACAAGTGATCAATCTCTTATATATAGTGTAAGTGCTTTCTTATAAAACCTTTTTATCAAAGGAAAATCAAATTTTATGTTCTTTACTTCATGGGCAAATTGCACCATTTCACAAATGAATTTCTAACCTTTATTATAAGCTGAGTCTGGAGTTGTTGTGTTACTTATGTAGTTAATCATTTGCCTTCACCTCATAACAATGGATGCTTCAAGCACCGGCTGCCACAAGTTACATAGGTTGCATAGAAAAGGACAAAGTTGGAATGGAGATGAAGAAGAAATGTGCACTTTATTATAAGTATGGCCTTGTGGTGTTTCTGTTTCTGCTTGTTTTGTCTTTTTTTTTTTTTTGTATACCATTGTTGTTAAGATTAGTTAGTTGTTGATGCTGATATTGTGAAGATAACTTTTACTTTTAATGACTATATCCTTACATCAGATCTAGCAATATTTCATATCTAAAATGCTATATATATAGCTAACTTATTTAGTTTTTTTATGCACTGATGTTCAAAAACTTTGTCAAAGGAATGCAGTTTCGTGCATATATAGAGTGAATGAAAATGAGATATAAGAAGGATTTTGATCATTATGAGGGCAAAAAATTAAATTTAATACATAAAATAAAAAATTGGCAAAATGGTGCAAGAAAGAAAAAAATTGGCAAAATGGTGTAACCCAACACGCCCTAGCTAGGCGTGTTTAAACGCGCCCAAGCTAGGCGTGTTTGGGTCACCTTTTGCCTATAATAGCCCCAAAATTTTCACTTTTTACCATTTCACCATCTCTCTAAAATTGGTTTGCCTTCTCTCTAGAGCTGAGGAGTTGATTTTCTCTGAAGCGAAGCCTTGTCGACAGCGAAGCCCAGCCAACAAGTAAGTGGATTTAACGATTGTGCATATTATTTAATCTGTTATATTTTTTAATTAGAAATTTGTTAGGGCCATATGAACTTGTTTACGACATATATGTTAGGCTTAATGTGGTTTAAGGCTTGGTTTAATGTGTTGTGTTCATGTTTTGGGGCTTGGGTTGAGATGTAGGGTTTATGGATTATGGTTTAGGTTTAGGGTTTATGTTGTGATTAGGGTTTAGGGCTTGGGGTACAGAGTTAGGGTTTTTGGATGTCGGTTTAGGGTTTGGGGTTGATGTTGTGATTAGGGTTTAGGGCTTGGGATACAGATTGAGGGTTTATGGATTTCGGTTTAGGGTTTGGTGTTGATGTCATGATTAGGGTTTAGGACTTGGGTTACAGACTTAGGGTTTATGGATTCCGGTTTGGGGTTTAATGGTTGATGTTGTGATTAGGGTTTAGGGCTTGGGGTACAGACTTATGGTTTTTTGGATGCCGATTTAGGGTTTGAGGTTGATGTTGTGATTAGGGTTTAGGGCTTAGGATACAGATTGAGGGTTTATGGATTCCGATTTAGGGTTTGGTGTTGATGTTGTGATTAGGGTTTAGGGCCTCGGTTACAGACTTAGGGTTTATGGATTCTGGTTTAGGGTGTATGTCTTATAACGTGATTAGGGTTTAGGGCTTCGATTACAGACTTAGGGTTTATGGATTCTGGTTTAGGGTTTGGGGTTGATGTTGTGATTAGGGTTTATGTCTTTGGTTACATACTTAGGGTTTATGGATTCCGGTTGAGGGTTTAGGTCTTAGGTTGTGATTAGGGTTAAGGGATTGGGTTACAGACCTAGGGTTTATGAATTCAAAAATAAACAAATCTTTACTTTATATATGTATATATAGGGAATGCATGTTTATTGTGTAGTCACATCAAAAACTGCATCTTTAAAGACACGCTCTGCTTGTGTACTTTCCTTCTTTTATCACATGTTACATCTCCCTGTAACCAGTAATAGTGCCTTCATAGTTGTTGTACAGTAAACATACAGTGTCCGCTTATTAGTTTATCATGGTAAGTTATTATTATTATTATTATTATTATTATTATTATTATTATTATTATTATTATTATTATTATTATTATTATTATTATTATTATTATAGTAGTCCTTGGCATAGCGTGATTTGATTACGCAAGTGTCATGGCCACAAGGGAACTGTATGTTCCTGTTGGAGGGAATAGTGGAATCTTTTCTAGGTGAGAAAGGTTTGGTTTTGGGGGATTTCGAAGGACAACACTAAGATCAACGTCGTTACCGATGACAGTTGTGACAAGTGCTTTGCTGCATTCGTTTTGCTAAGTTGTTGAGAGCAATTTGCGGGGATTAAAGGGTTACTCTGACGACTAAGAGCATGAGCTGATGAAGAACGTGATGATCAGACGTTTTCTTTATTGTGTTTTGCTTCTTCTCAATGCAGAGTGAAGAGTGAAGAGCGTGATTGGTGCTGTGTATATGATGATGGACTTGCCACAATGGAAACAACTAATGAAAAACTCATTTTAACCCATGACTTTATTTCACTCTCGAGGTCAGTCAAGTCCCTAATTCTTCGATAACAGGGTCAGCATGATTTATTCTTGTTGTGTTTTGCTTCTTATCTGTGTATATGATGATGGAGTTGGCACAAGTCGAAACAATGTACGTCAAGGTTCATGCTTTAGGGTTTGGGGGGTTCATTTTCATGGTTAATGATTTACTGCTGATGTTGGTTAGGTTGATGGGACAGCCATAGTAGTTCATCATCAAAAACCAAATCCAGAAAACTATCAAGTTTTGAATTGGTTGCATTTAGTGCTGCACCTGCATCTTTTTTTTCCAGAGTCTTGGATACATTCTCCGGCGATGGACGCGCAGTACTGTCTGCAATTCTCATCCTTTTGATCTATACATGCAAACCATCTACCTTACCTAATTCATCACCCATCTCATAATTCAGGCTATTTTGCTGGACAAGAACAGTGTTTTATCTACTAAGCAATTTAACGTCATCTTCTGACACAATGTATCCACAAGATCGCTGACCATGTTTGGAAAAAATTACATCCATCCATGATCCATATAATTCAATATAAGCGAAAAAAGATACTTCCTATATACATCACGCAGCTCAGAGGCACCAAAATGATCCCTCTTATGGTACTAAACATAGATCTTTTCCAAGAAAATCAACATCTCAAAAAGAAAGAAAGAAAAAAGAACTTTAATAACAACTCAAACTATAATAGTAATTACAAACGGAAGGTTGTAATCAGACCTGCTTAATAAGGCAAATAAAATGGTACTTAGAGTATCTCCCCTTAACCCTTTTACACACTCCGGCAAAACACGCACAATGAGGATACCTGAAAGGTGGAGGATGAAAATCTCTCTCAACAGTTGGTTCATTGCACCACTTATTCACATCTTCAGGGTTTATGGATTTTGATTTAGGGTTTGGCGTTGATGTCGTGATTAGGGTTTAGGGCTTCGGTTACAAACTTAGGGTTTATGGATTCCGGTTTAGGGTTTATGTCTTATGGCGTGATTAGGGTTTAGGGCTTGGGTTACAGACTTAGGGTTTATGGATTCCGGTTTAGGGTTTGGGGTTGATGTTGTGATTAGGGTTTAGGTCTTTGGTTACATACTTAGGGTTTATGGATTCCGGTTGAGGGTTTAGGTCTTATGTTGTGATAAGGGTTTAGTTCTTCGGTAACAGAATGAGGGTTTATGGGTTTCGGTTTAGGGTTTATGGCAGTGAAGAACCTAAACCTTTTTATCTCGACGGATATCTGCAAAGCTTTCATTAACTAATTAAATTCACCATAAATTAATGACAATTTATCAGCTATGATTTAATTAATTTGTTGAAATGACAAAGTGTATATCTTTCTACAGAGATGCAAACACAACAAAAGAATAATATTAGGAATCCCAGAGGATGTTGTACATGAACCATTGCTATAATACATACAGAGGAAGCTTACATATACATAATTCACAAAAACTGTAATACATACACTTCACTAACTAATATTGAGTAATTAGTTTTCCAATTCAAGTTTTGCCTTGGCAAGCGCTTCGTTAGCTGCAATTTTCTTTGCTTTTCTCTATTCACTTTGCTTTGTTGCCACTTCTGTTTGCTCAACTCTTTCCTTCAACGTTGCATCAGTGTCCAATATATTCCTTTTCAAATCACGAAGATGAGTCTCTATCTTGAAGGTTTGTGGCATGAATACAAGTATAAATTATTATGATTGTGGTCCATAGCCAAAAAAGTAGCACCATTACTTAATACTTACAAGGACCAGCTATTGAATTAGTATAGAAATTAGGAAAAGTAATCAAAATGATGTTTGTGTTAGGGTTTATGGTTTAATGTTTTTCATACATAAGAAAACTTTGTTTAATGATTTCTTAATCGTTAATATTTTGTTTACCATAGTTTTCAATCTTTGTATATGCAGATACTGATTAGATGGCTGATTCATCCTCCAATGCTTCATCGTGATCTGTATCTGATCATGAGGGTGAGCCCATGGATCCGACAGCCTATGTTGTCCCTACCCCATACAAGTGTGGCGCTTTGCGTAGGCGTATTCAGTGCATGCACGTTTCACAAGTTGTGTGGAACGAGGGCACACCTTGAGTATTGAAGACTCGACATGGTAAAGTGACGGGTGGACCAGATCCCGACGATATACCAGATGTCATTTGTGATATGTTGCGCGCAGCTGGGTTTCTTCATGTCGCATGCATGCGACATATTCAGGTATGCAACCATGCAACTATGAAATGAGTAAAGACTTGTTAATTCCATAAATGTATTGTTTAATAATTATTTTTTTTAGATGGATGCTGGGCTTATTAGTGCTCTGGTTGAACGATGGTGGCCAGAGACTCACATCTTCCACATGCCACAGGGAGAGATGACCATCACGTTGGAAGACATGGTTGGTATTTTGGGATTGCCCACGGAGGGTAATGTTGTTACTGGAGTGACAGTAGCGATTAGGCGACCGTCATTGAGGAGCTTTTTAGTCACGAACTTGAGGAGGACACCGAGTTGAGAGGTGGATATTTGCGCCTGTCTTTTTTTGATAGACATTTTGCGCATTGGGGTGAGGTGCATCCCGAATTGGTTCACGTGACGCAGTTTACGAAGGCCCACATTGCACAGCTTATTGGAGCATGGCTGTTGAGCAACCGATCTGGAGGTAACATGATCGCAGCACGTTATATGTCGTTGCTTGCAGGGATTTCGTGGACATCGGTGGATATAGCTGGGGCTCAGTTGTCCTTGCACATTTGTTTAGACAAATGTGCGAATGTACAGATCCAGCCAGGAGTCATCGGTGGGTGTCATATGCTGCTTCAGGTGTGGGCGTGGCTGAGATTCCCACCCATTGCTCCAGCTATTCCGCTGCCTTCTCGTCCAGAGTGGTATTTCGGACACCGGTATGTGTGACTATATGTTGTTTTTGTTTACAATTATAACAATTAAGTCTTATAGTATCCTAATTTTAGTTATTTTAAATTAGGTTTAACACTTTAGGCCGGTTTAAACCCCACGAGCTGGTCTTGTATAGGATGGCATTGGATTCCCTCACTCGACACGAGGTATATATAGTAGTTTTTCAGTAATTGTACGTTTGCATTTGTGGAACATGTTGTTTCATAATGATGTGTTATTTTGTTCTGTGCAGGTCGTATGGCAACCATACAGAGACTACGACTTTCTTGGTGCATCTGAGCATCAACGACTGCTATGGATGGCAACTACTCCTATTATATGCTTCCACACAGTTGAATATTCCCAGCCGGATAGATGCATGCGCCAATTCGGGAGGGATCAGCCAATCCCACGTGCTCCCAGGAAGCTTAAGGGTGTGCATGACCTTTTGCTGCGCGGTAAACACGAAGACAACTGGGTTCGTAAGCTCAGACCGTTTATTATGCGCTGGGAGGTTAGGGACCAGCACATTGACCTTCCCCCCTTGATTCAGGGGTTCCTGTCACCAAACCATGAGTACATGGTTTGGTACAAGGAAAACGGGAAGCGGTTCATCACGAAGAAGGGCGCGAAGACTAGTCGTGGTGTAAGTTTTTTTCACATCCTCATTTGTCTATTTAAATTAATTATGATACATGACATCTTCTGACACTTATGTGTATATATTTAAAATTGTAGGTTGACGAGCTAGAGACGTTGTACTTCGTGACAACTAGCCCCAATAGGTCGGTCGCTTAATGTCTGTCTTCGACGAGAGTTGCCGCGTGGAGGAGGCAGGACCACATGCTCCCGAATCCCAGCTTCAGGAGGACCCAAAAGTGTAACGCCTCTCTTTACTCTCTCGTGCTTTGTTAATTTTAGATAAAGTCTCGTGACCACTTTGTATTAAAATTAGATTGGTTAATTTTTTTTTTTTCGAAAATCATTTCTCTTTTCTTGCAAGGGTTACTAGTCGTTTATATCATAAACAAATTATTCCTCTCCATGATTTAATTAAAATAATAAAGTACAGTCCTTTTAATACAGTCCAAGGTACAGTGCGTACAGTCCCAAGTACAAGCCAAAGGAAAATACAAACAGATTAAATTTAAAACAAATCATCAACACAACTTTATCATCTTTTCTTCATCAATCCTTCACAGTGTATGCTTTCCTGTTCTTCTGCTCGCCCAAATAAATTGGGGTCATCACAGGTGTCAACCACAGACACAAAATAGGGTAAGTTCATGACACACATAGTTTGAATAAAACATACATAAAGAAATATATACTCACATAGTTATAATATCAGTTATAAAATAAATAAACAGGCATGATCTACACCCTACTCAGATTACACATCAACACGGCACACAGTTCAAATCATACAATTATACAACATACTTATCAAGTAATTCATCTTG
>PYAF01005603.1:23624-43967 GCA_007407185.1 Glycine tomentella
TGTCCAAGGACATTTTGGTAATTATTCTTTCAAGGGTATTCTTGTAATTTTTATTATTTTCTAGGCATATTGCTAATTGATTAAATATTGCGTAAATCACATATTTTGATACACATGGAAATATTGGGGTGTTACATGCCTCCCATTAATATTTTCCCTAAGAATTGACTGAAATTTTCAAAATTTTGGAATGTTACAAGAACTGTCTGTTGCAGTTGGTCGTCGAAGAAAAGAGGGTCGTGGACTAGAGCGTCGATGAAGACCGTGCAGCAGGTTCCTGAGCCCATTGTTCATCCCAGGCCACGCACTAAGGGTTACTATAGGCCTCTTGTTATTGCATCGACATATGGGACACAACCCGTATATTACGAGGCTACTGAGCAGGGGGGCATGGGGCATGGACTACGCCAATTTCAGTACTGAAGCCCAAATGCCTCCACCGGCCCACTCCCAGACCCATGCCGCATATGTCAGTACTGCAATGACATGTGTAGATGTAGATGATGGGTTCGGTGCTGGACTAAACATTGATCCCAACTGGACCAATGCAAACATCGACGACATGCTCTCGCAGATAAATTGTACTTCATCAGGCGGTGGGGTTTGGCAACCACATTCACCATTTGTCACCGAAGCTGGTGAGTATCCTATGTCGATATATGCATACCAGGGCAGTCCATGTGGATCTCCTTATGTCCATCCGTATGAGGAAGGCCCTTCAGATGCAGGCCCGTCTCAGCCAGGCCCATCCCAGCCAGACCCTTATCAGCCAAGCCCTTCTCAGGCAGCCCCGTCCGAGCCAGGCAGTTCTCAGCGACCCCGAAGACGAAGGCAACCTAATCGCCAAGTGCGTCATTTGTTGTGGCCACCACCGTCAGAGTGATTAGTTGCTATTAGTGTTTTCTATTTTTAATGTTGTTTTGTAATTGATTGTATTGCGTAACTGACACTTGTTTCTAACATTTATGTTAACCATGCTCTGTCTAACTATTATTTAACGACGTTAACTCTGCAAACACTAACAATTACAGACGCCATCAACAACACCAATTCATAATAGACACGACTTAAATCAAAAAATGAAGGATAGTTAAAAACAACATATTCGACATACATGTCTTATTCCATCTGGATTTGTGGTTTGTTAAAATAGCTAAAATCTCAATTGGACAAAGACGTTTCCAATAGTTGGATTCCGCTAGCATCTTGAACACATCTTCATCGCTTAGCAACTCTTTTATGCCATACTCGATTGTGGTGTCTGAATATTGTGCATGTGTTGGATGACGAAAAAACAATTTTCTTACCGCCTGTGACCCGTGAATTTTCCATTAGGGGGAACCCCAACAGGCGCAACTTGCTTGATGACGGCCTTTAATGTTTCAATGGTGCATCCAGAAGGAATTTCAAATCGGATTGGGTTTGTTCCAGTAAAGGCATAACACACAAAACCGGCTCTTCGTGGTATGTTCCAACTTCCGTTGTAATATAGCATTGCATCATGTGTGGGGACGATGGTGGACTGAAGTAGGTTGATTATACCATCGGGTGTTTTGTTTATGGTGCATAATATTTCTATAGGGCCAGCACTCGACATTTGTTCGTTGCACCTTAACATTCTGCAAACATCGTCATCATTTGTAAGTGGCATAGAATGAAATAAATAGTGCTGACCTGCGTGTAGGGATGGTTGTCGATAGTAGATGTTATCAACAAAGTGGTCATCGGTTAGTTGAAGGGTGTGGTGCATCCTACTCTTCAGTGTCTGAAACGAACAGTCATTAGGAACTCGCATTGGTATTGGGGTGGCACATTGAAAACTAACACCTGTCTCGTTGTGCTTCGTTGATCCATTTGGAAAAATGAAAGCTAATTTGGAGTTACCAATGTTTTGACTACTGGTTTCTCCTAAGAATGCCATCGAATGCAAAATCAATTTTGCGGGGCGAGGTATGTTGTGTCCGAGGGTCTACCTTATATACGGGTTAGTCGCGCCCAAGTTGGGCGTGTCTAGTCACGCCTAAAGAATTATTAGGCGTATTCAGTGATGCCCTAGTTAGGCGTCTTCAACGACGCCCTAGTGAGGTGTGTTCAATCACGCGGTTGTTAGGCGTCTTCAGTTAGGTGTGTTCAATTAACACCGTACGTGTAACATAAATCATGATAAATAAAAAATAAGTAACAAATGGAAATTGATGTGCACCACAACCAAAACATTATAGTCGTACGTGTAACACAACATTTTTAAAAATCAAATACATTTAACATACCACTTATCAAGCAAACATAATAACAAAATCATGAAACACAACCCCGAGTAGGACAAGCTCTACGATTATGTCCAACTTGCTTGCGCAGGCCGCATTTAGGAGCTCTCTGGGATGTTTCGACTTCATCCATCTCGTTATGTATTCTAGTGGACCTTGGACAACCCTTTGCACACAACATTGACTTGTCAGGTATGATAACTGGATCTTCACTCGGGGGAATAGCAAGTTCGTTACCAATTGGCTGCCAAGGTAATGAATAAGCCTCAACCAACTTGGTTACCAGGAACACATCATCCACATATTGCAATAGATTCTGACGGATATATAAAGCAGCAGCTGCGGCGTGGCTACAGGGGTATTTGAAGGCCTTAAACTTCCCACACTGACAAAAACGCTCACTTAGGTTAACTGAATATGACCTCTCTCAGCCATCGTCTACCTCAAATGACGTTTGCTCAAGGTTATATGTGCGAACATTATGCCCTGTAGCAACGGTCTGATTATACCTCAAAGCATCAACGACATTTTTAACGTGTCGTTGTGAATGCTGAAGCTGTGAAGTAGCCGCCTGACCCTTTCTCACAAAATATTCAACCAAACGACCGTATGTGTGCTTCACCAAAGTAGTGATGGGCATGTTCCTTGCTCCCTTGAACACCTTGTTGACTGATTCAGACAAATTTGTTGCCATATGGCCATATCTTCTCCCATCGACATCATATGCACGACTCCACTTTTCCTTAGGAATGTTGTCAATCCATTCTGCAACCTCAGCACTGGTATCACGGAATCATTCAAACGCTATGTCAAATTCTGCAATACAGGGAGTATAACCTGCACAATTATAATACCATTAACACTAGTTTGGTAACACATTTTTTAATCTTACTATGTGACAAAAGCAAGGATGAACGTACCCAAAGTCATGAGGGTCTTCTTCAATCTTGCACTCTTGAATCTTTGATTGAAATTACTGGCAATGTGAAGAAGGCAAAAAACGTGATGCGTAAAAGGTGGTTGCCAACCGGCATGATTCTGCACTGCAGATATAATGCTTCGGTGCTGATCCAAAATGAGGCATATATTTTGCATTTGGGTTATGTGGAAGCAAATGTTAGCAAGGAAATATTCCAAGCTTCCAACGTCTCCCCCTCAACAATGGCAAATGCCAGTGGCAGACATTCATTATTCCCATCCTGAGTCGTGACAATCAGCAATTTTCCTTTATACTTGCCATATAGGTGAGTCCCATCAATTTGAATGATGGGTTTGCAAAATTTAAAAGCCTCACAACACTATCTAAACTTCCAAAACATTCGTTGAAACACACGCTTACCTCGGACCAGTCGATGTGCCACATAATAATCATTGGTTTGAATATCAAAAAAAGAACCTAGTGAAAAACGAAGCATGTAGTTGCACCACCTAGGCAAAAAGGCATAAGATTCTTCCCAATCTCCATAAATCATTGCCATTGCTTTCTGCTTGGCATACCATGCCTTATAATATGAAACTTTAAAACCATAGCTATTGGTGATCCTCTCCTGAACCAATGCAATTGACATGCCCGGTTCCTCCTTAACCATTCCTGAAAATGAAATTGTCACATTAACATTAACAACAAACCTTAACACAAATTCATATTTCTCATATAAAGCAAAAATTTTGAGTTCATACCTACAACAAGTGAAGCAATAATATCAATATCAAGTTGTCTGTGATCCTGTGTTATATGGTCATTCAGGCAATTGTGTTTTCCACCCCATCTTGAAACCACCCATTTCTCATCGAGCAACACACTTCATGGCAAACCTGTCAGGCTTGATCTCAACCACAAAGGCTTCTTGATGCTCCCTCATCAGGTTCCGCTTAATGGCAATTTGTGCCTCCTTTTTGGTTGGAAATTCCTGTTGAACAAACAAATCATCCCCTATTTGCCAGGGACCTTGCACTGAACCCAAACCTGAAGCTGAACCGGTAAAAGATTCTTCTTCGCTTGGGTGATTCCAATCAATATATGTGTAATGTGGAATTCCGTCCCAAAAAGGAATAACCGCACCGCCTTTAAATACAAAACAGTTGATTAAACATGGGTTTGCAAACTAAAATACTATAATACACAAATGAACAACTATTATATGACTTCATCATTCATTTAAGTCATCTAACATACCTTCAATAGGTTATTCTGCTTGTGTCGGTCTAACATCCGGATGGTACCGCATTTCAGACGACCCCACGTCAGTGTTTTGTTGTAATGCAATCGCATGCACATCATAATCTTCATCATTATCGGACGCACTGCATTCTCCTGAAGAAGACGATCTTCCATCGCGATATTTTCATCATCGTCATCATCTTCATCGTCATCCATAACCCAAGTTGGGTCATGTGAATCTTCCTGAGACATGTTTGCACCTACAGCACCATATGATGATGCAATATGTGCAGAACTACCAGCGACTGACCTCCTGGGTAAAACAACATCCTCTGCTGTAGTATAATCCACATACAACTCTAAAAAATTCTTCCTTGTCTGATTAAAAAATTCTTCAATCACCATGTCCAATTCTTCATCATCCTGTATTGGAAACCCGATGTATTGTTCATGCTGCCATATTTTTGTCGTTAGCAAAGTGATACAAGTGTTGTTATCTAGACCTAATTTTGGACGTATCTTCTCGTGCAAATGACCCAATGTTGCTTTCGGTTGATTCGTGTCATCCTTTTCTCCCCTTCAAAGACAACACCTCTTCGCCCTTCAATTTTCCTTCCATTGAAAAATAACATAAGACAAACACACTCCGCATCACTTGAACTCATTTCCTGCCCTCAACAAAAACAACAACTTCAAATTTTAAGAAACAATCAAATAAGCTGAAGAACCTAAGCCCTAATACACACGCCTGAAGCACACAAACACCCACAATCATAAATTATGAAACAAAAACACTAAACACTTGCCCCTATACCAAAACCCATAACACAAGCACCATAAACCGTGCCACCTAAACCCTAAACAAAACAACCTAACCATTATTCCAAACCCACTAAACCCTAGGCTATATATCCACACCCCCTAAACCATAACCCATGTGTCCCACACCTTAAACCCTAGCCCACATATCCACAGACCCTAAACCCTAACCCATGTGTCCCACACCTTAAACCCTAACCCATATATACTTACCCCCTAAACCCTAACCCATGTGTCCCACACCTTAACCCTTAACTAAATATCCACTGACCCTAAACCCTAACCCCTGTGTCCCACACCTTAAACCCTAACCCACATATCACTCCCACTAAACCCTAACCCTTGTGTCCCACACCTTAAACCCTAACCCACATATCCACTAACCCTAAACCCTAACCACTGTGTCCAACACCTTACACCCTAACCCACATATCCACACCCCCTAAACCCTAACCGACATATCCACATGCCATAAACCCTAACCATTGTATCCAGACACCCTAAACCCTGAACACGAACATGCTACATCCTAAAACTAACCCGAAATCCCTACATCTTTAACCTAAACCCTAAACCGTAAATGCTACACATTAAACCAACATACACATTAACAATTTCCTATGAAACCTAATAGCTATGTCGCTAACAACTTTATATGGCCCTAACATTTTTATAAAGTAAAAAATATAAAAAGTTTAAATAATATGCAACATTGTTTAATCAAAAACTTACTTGTTTGCAGCGCTTTACTTCACAAAATATCCAATCCCAAGCTCTAGATCCTGAATTGGAACCTCTTTTACACAGAACGTCAAATGGTAGGCCTATGCATTCTGTGAAATTTTGGGGCTATATATAGGCAAAATGGGACCCTAACACGCCTAGCTTGGGCGTGTTTAAACACGCCTGGCTAGGGCGTGTTAGGGTGCACCATTTTGCCAAATTGTTTCCTGGTTGCACCATTTTGCTAATTTTTTATTTAATTTTTTGCCTGATTATGAGTACCCTTGTGATTTTGTTTCTACTAACCAAAATAGTTTGGGGGTCTCATTCCCACAAGATTAATTTGGCCTTGTAAGTTATTACATATTAGGAAGTACACAAGAATTAAGTATGTGTGTGTGTATGCATTTAGTAGTGGATATTGTTTCCAAGTTGGTTTGCAGTTCAGAAATTGTGCAGATTATTGAGAATGGAAACTGGCTTGGGAACATTGATATACATTAGCACATACATATAATGGACATGCCTTAGTTCCATGGTGAAGACTTTGGCTTTAGTATGAACTAGTTATCCATAGCTCTGGTTAAGTGGGCGAAAGACCTCTTACAAGTTGGACCCTCCAAGGTACTCTATCTTTGTAATAATGCTCAAAATTAAATAGTAGATTTTTTTATATAAAAAAAACAAGTATATTCTCATGTATATTTTCATTATAGCATTACTTCTAATAAATTTTTCCCAAATGGTCAGGTTTGTGAAGAATTTTGAGCTCAGGGATCAATCTTTATTTGTCTTGCTATGTATATATTTTCCTATTTGATGAAAACATCATAATATAGTTTCTTAAGGGGTATGACTTTTCTTGTCCTTCTTTAATTCAACACCCAAGTTCACTATTTAATTGTCTTTTCCTTCTCAACCATTCTAGGTGTAGTTCATATTTCCTAATATCTCCTAGTACTATATGGCCACCACTTCCCTCAAAATTTTAAGAATATAGCGTATTATTCAAATGAATTTTAAAATGAAAGGATAATTAGTATGTAAAATTCTTAAATTAGCTAAACTGATGTAATATTATATAATTTGGATGGAAGACTTGGTCACATCAATTCATGAGAACTGGTTTAGTGCAAGGTGTATAAACACAACAAAGCCTGCCGCCGGTGAAGGTGCAATTGTGATACAAACATCAGCTTATATCTTGGTTGCTCTGTAAGCATATAATTCAAATTCAACATATTTATCATGGACTACTAATACACTTCAGCATATAAGTCTGCTGTCAATTCTAAATTCTTGTTGATTTTTCATCTTATGTCGGGATGAAATCATTGCAACATTGTTATTTGTGGTAGTTCCCTTAGTAGGTTGTGAATTGTATTAGTATATTCATTCATATGGTTGTCATTGAGTTCCTTCTATAATGACAATGGAGTGATGTTATTTGTTTGAGCCTGGATGCGATGTTATTTGTTTGGGCCTATATTTTTTTTTAATTGTGCCAATAGTACTTCCTTCTCTCATTTGAATAGGAACACATATAAACTAGGACAACAACACCTAAGTCAGTGTATTCACATTGGCCAAGAGGTACTACTATTTAATTAACTTTTAGCGGTTTTGTTTTTGTTCCCACTGTTAGCATAAGACATGTCATGCTTTGGTTGTGATCAAATGCTAGATAGGACCAAGGAAAGGAAAGGCAGAGAAATATACGGGAGTGGTGGTTGTATGCAAGCAGCTTTTCTTACTAGATTCTACTATCCTAGTGCATGACATTTATGAAGAATGGTCCAAGTGTTGTGTTCCTTTTTCTTTCTATTTTTTTGGATTTCAAGGCTCCCCTTTAACTTTTATGGTTTCAAATCTTCCTTATTATATTTTATTTATTCATGTTAAAAGGTGAGGATTTTGTATATGTTGAAATTACAGCTGTGGAGAAACAGGGTCACGAATCCATCTTTGGTGATTCATAAAAGGTGAACCATAGGATGAACTGAATGGAATCTCCCGGAAAAGATGGCATAAAGAAATCCAAAGTGAGTGCTGCAACAACATGTTCTCTTTTAGAAATACAATCATGCTAAATATTTAATTAGCTTGTAAAAATTTGTTAATTTTTGTCTCGAAAAAAGAAAAAAATAATGAATTTGGTAGAGGCCTATAGATTGTAGACTAAGAACATGTCCAAGTAAAGCTATTAAAAATGGCCTGAATCAAATGCCTTTATGAAGAATTGGTTTATGACAAAACACAGTTTATCGGCCAGATTTTTTTATATTTGGTGCCAATTTCCTTTTTTTAGAGCTTTTGTAGTATCCTATATTAATGATGTTGACTCATGTTGTTTTTCTTTTCCTTTACTGTTTTCACTTTGTTCCAATCAATCTATTATACATTTCTTGGGTGCCTTTGTTACTTTATTTTGTGAAACCTGGTGTTAAACTCCATTTATACAAAATTATATATAACCTGCTAAATAAAGTGTAAAATTTTTTTCTAAAAATAATTGTTTCTATATTGAATGTGAAGTCTATTGTGATTATGTTTCTTTCAGTGATCAATTTTATTATTTATTTTAAGTTTGTTAAACAAGTGTGTAAGTGTGTTTTGCTTTCGTTTGAATGGTAGGCTCTTAAAAATAAGCCAAATCAATTGTATGCGTGCTCTACGAAAAAGACTTGAATCTAGGAGTAGAATTAGCTAAGCTGGCTGAATGTAAATATCCACTAACATCGCAAGCACAAAAGATGTAAGTCCCTCTTCTTGCATATTCTTGACATGTCATGTATAACTCCTTCTGTTAATTACATTGGTGAAAACTATTGTGATTCTGCCATTTTTTTGCTACTGTGCCCTATTTTTTTGTTGTCTTTATTGGAAGCTGTGATTTGGGGTCTGCTGTTTTAGAACCTTATTTTTTGATGTCACGTGTAAAACCATGTTTATATGGATCCATGAAGCTGATACAATAATAATGTGCTAACTGGTTTACCTTTTCTCACAATTTTGGTTTCATGTATACAATTCTGGTTAATACACTATTTGAAGCAATGGATCAGTTAGTTTACTATCATGCCTTGAAATTGAAGCAATGGACTCACATGCTATCTCAAAATTCAAACATAGTTTGTGATACAGACCATCCCATAATTAAGTTCTGTTCAATTTGAAGTATGCCATTACTATTTTTTCAACTTCATTTGTGAGACAGGTTTGTTCTTGATAATTAAACTTTATTAGTATATAACATTGCCATGGGGAAAAATATTGTAATAGATATGGTGCTTTCTTCTTTTGCAAGCGCAAGCATTGTAGTTTCGCAAGCCCACTCTAATAATAATTAGTTTCTTGCTTGTTAGTCACATGTTGTTAAGTTTTTCTTCTTTTGATATATAAATTGTGTATGGATCAGGGCTATATATGTAACTTAATTGAGTATGGCTGTTTGTTCGTTTCCATGGTCATTTAATCAGCTATTTTTACATTTCATTACAGCTAGGAGTGCTACTTTTACCATGATTATATTCCCCATGATTGAAAGAGTGAAGAATGCTTATAATTTGATTCTTCATTCAAGATATATTATTTGCTTCACAGAGGTAATATGATTTTCTTCTCAGCTTTTAATGAATAAATATAGTGTCATGGAATATATATATAAAGCTAGATTCTTGGGTACCCTTTATTTTCGTGATTGTGCTGGTTCCCTTACATGTCTTGCCTTAATAAATTAGTTCCCTTAGATTTACCTTTTCTTTTATCTACTTGGGCCCACACAATAGTAACCCAACTTTGCTATGTAGGCAAATATATTATTTCATCTCTTGCCTTAGTTGTAAGTATGTAATTATATTTATTATTTAGCTACCACCTTGACTAAGCTATTTTGTGTTCCAACTAGTTATATTCTTTGAATTAACGTGCCAATTTAATTATTGATAAGATATTAACATTAGCCAAAAGAATGATGATAATAGAATAAATTCATGGACAAGCTGGGAGCTAACATAGATAAATTGGATTATGAATAAAAATATAAAACATATTTTGTGTTCAACACTTGATTGGACCCAAATGCTAAGATCTTTGAAGGTGCTCGTTTGCCACTGGCTATTGTTTTTGGCTTTTATTTGGTATGCAACACATGTTAGAATTTATCTTAACTATTTAATGTTATTCTAAATTTAAGCAAAATTAATCATTAAAACTTTCTTATATATGTTCTTACAATTCATACGTGTTATCTTTTCTTTTTTTTTCTATTTATTTATTCTCTCTTATCTGTTAGTATATGGATGTCCTAGAGACAATCTTTTCATTAGATTAGGACATACATGTATTTTTCATATTGTCATGAATAAATTATAAGCGCTTTTTATCCTGTTTCATATTCTGTCTCAATATCATTATTAATATATGAGTAACTGGATAAAACTCTTGGAATAGAATAGGTATCTCTTGAATATCAGTGATGGGATCACGATCATGAGGATTCAAGGATGCTAGATGTCTACTCCTAAATTTTAAGTTCCTAGTCTAGAGACATTGAGAATGGGGATCAGCGATCTCGGGTAAGACTAGCACGACTTATCTACTTGTATGCAGATACAAGGTAAAGGCCTGATGAGCTACAGACATGGACATGTCTTAGCTAAAGTCGTGGGTGGACCTATAAGGGTATAGCTCGCACTGAACGGACCCACAAAGAGACTCTAAGAGGAAATCTCACAGATAGTATCATTAGAGTAGTTTCTTATTATTTGGGTGTGTCTTTCCTTAGACCAGAAGTTTTCACCTACACTGTGTTCTAGAAGACATGCTTTGATTGTATATCTCGTTTGCCTGAAACATGGAGACACATAGGTATACCTTCGGGCATGTCCTAAAAGAACACGAGTCTAGGGTGACTAGCTAAAGGAATTCGTCAAATCTCTATGAGAGATTAGGTTATCTGTAAACCGGAGAAATCGGGATGACATTTACGGGACTCGGGAATCTATGCATAGTAAAAGAAATCATGAGATGATTTGTCTTTATAGTCAGTAAAATTGGAGACTCCCTATTTCGTATTAAAGCTTACCCTAGACCGCAAGGGCTGATATGTTTCCTTACCCTAGGTTTTATGGGAAGGTAACCGAGACGAAAGGAAATACATACGAAAACCAAATAGATTTAATAGGATGATCTTGTCATTTACCTAACTAGGTCTGGGGCAACAAAGCATTGCTAGTGTTCTGTGTTGTCATTAAATGGGTAGTGGCCTTGTTGGGCCCAAACTCATTTATGTCAGTGGCTATGTTGGGCCTAATAGGTCACACACTAACACTTTATTGTCATGACATTATAGCATTAAAGGTTTTGGGCCTAATAATGGTTGTTGGCCCAAGAAAGAGTTTGGATACTTATCTTAAAGAGAGAGGGGTGCATAAATGGAGTTAATGGGCTTGGATAGTCCAAGACATTATTAATTAATTTAAATAATTAAATTAATTATCTAATATTTAAATTTGATAATTTAAATTTTGAATTTAAATATGAATTAACTATAGTAGTTAGTTTCATATCAAAAGGAGAAGATAAGAGCTAGATTTGAATTTGAATTCAATTAGCATCTTATCATGATCATGTCCTAGATTTTAGGAAGAAGTTTGAAGGCTGATTAAGGGCTTATCATACGACTGGATATTTGATTATTATTTGACAAAATAAATCCCAAGTAATTGACTTGGTCTTAGGAGGATATGATAGGAGGTTGTTGGCAATTTTTGAAATGCAATAACTATATCTTTTCTTCACGTGTGGGATGCTTCACAATCAGATTTTTTGGCTAAAAATCTGACTCAAACTCTTCTATAAAATATACTCTTGTGATCATAGTTCTCTAATAGTTTTTGAGAAAAACCCTATCTACATTCCTCCACTTTCACGTGCCTCTTTGTGTGAGTTTTGACTGAAAATTCAGCCACCAATATCATCTATTGCTGAGCCTCTTAGATAAGTAAAAACACTTTAAAACCTAACCATCTTCCTCTCCATTGGTGTGCCTAGCCTGCCTCCTTTGGTGTTTGTTGGTGGCACTCAAGAAGTGTTCTTGAGTCTTGAAAAGAAGTGTTCTTGAGTCTTGACAAGAAGTGGTGCGGATCAACATTAAAGGGCTTGTATCTTCAAACCTATCATTGATCATCAAATTTCGAATATAAATAAGGTAGCATCTATGTCCTAAAGAATGATTCTTGTATGATATGTGTATTTCCGCTTAATTTTTTTTTTCTCACATGCCTTTGGACTTCAAGGCCCTATCTTTCATTATCTAGGAGTATATATATAACCTTAGTTATGCCAATAAAAATTTAAAATGTAATTTATATGTAATTTTTTTAAAAAAAATTTGCTAACACTGTAAAGCAATTTCACTTGAGTTATGATTTATTTCTTCCATATTTCTTTAAAAAATCTGTCTTAGAATTTTTCATTTTTATTTCTTTAAAAATTATTTTATGAATACAATTATTCTACTCAAAAGTAGGATGTTATATCAAAATTTGTCAAATTCACTCGGATTGGCCTATGCATTTTTTTTATTATAAGCAAATGAACATATTTAAGAATTGATCTATCTATGAAAATTTAAGTTCGATTTTTTATTATAAGCAAATGAACATATTTACCAAGCTGACATTAGTTTACATTTCTATTTGTTTTAAAAATTATCTAAAATTGTTTCAAGTAAAAATAAATTTTATATTTATAATTATTTTTTTTAATGTAAATTCAAACAAGTGAGTATTTAGTTAAAATAAAATCAAATTAATTAGTGTATGTTTGACTCTCCGTTCAATGTACCTTGAATGGACGTACATGAAATTTACCTTTTAGTGTATTTTGATCCAAAATACATTTATGGCCTTGACAATCAATCATAGTTTTAATAGTTAAACATGATTTTAAATAATGCAACACAAATCCAAACACTCCCAAAATCATTAGTTAGCAAACCAAGAACGGTGTGTTTCTTTTTTCCTTTTTTCTTTTTTGTTGTGTGTGTATTTCAAACATTAATTAAACATGCTACGCCATTTGACAAAGATGCTATCAGTGGTTAGATATTAATACAGTCTTACTTTTACTACACAATGGCATGCATTATTTGTGGTCGAATCTAGACAAATGTAAAGAAATATGTTCGAAGCCTCTGCGGCTTTGCATCATATAGTCCATTTGATTACATAGAATCAAATATGTTTTAATCCTTCATATTTGAATTCTGAGGTGATTGACATGATCCAGGTCAGGAGTTGATTGTGGCTCAAGGGTAAGCTAGAAATCTCTTCCATGTCATTCATTATATAAGTGGTGTGTCTTGTATGTTCATTCAAATGATTAAATTGATTTCTACATATGCAATTTCATTGCCATGTCATAATGTTAATGTTAAAATTTGATGGTAACTTAATGGATCACATTTGCTTAATTTTAATTTGATTTAATTTGGTGATCATGAAATATCACTTTCTTTAGTTCCTATAGGAGAAGAAAAAACCTGGAAAATATATATAGTTATATCCTAATAAAAAGTTATTCTAAGACGGGTCTCCGAAAAATCGTCTTAGAATTCTTAATTTTTTTTTAAAAAGGCATTCTAAGACGGTTCTTTCAAAAATCATCTTAGAAGGCTACATTCTAAGATGGTCTTTGCAAGAAACCCGTCTTAGAATCATCAATTTTGTTTTTTTTAAAAAATAGACGTTTTAAGATGGTTTTGTAGAAAACCGTCTTAAAAAGTCCATATTCTAAGACGATTTTTTGTAAAAATAGTCTTAAATTTTTTTTTTTAAAAAAAAAGACATTCTAAGACGGTTATTTACAAAATTATCTTAGAAGTTTACATTCTAAGACGGTCTCTGTAGAAAATCGTCTTAAAATGTAGATTTTCTAAGACAATTTTATCAATAACCATCTTAGAATCTTCAAATTTTATTTTAAAAAATACATTCTAAGACGGTTATTTCGAAAACCATCTTAGAAATCGAACCTTCTAAGACTGTCTGAGAACCATCGTGGAAAGTGTCCACTTTCCACAACACCGGATACAATGACGGTTTTAGAACTGACGTAGAATGAGTAAAATAACCAACATAGAAAGCGTTGTTTGTAGTAGTGTGAAGGGCTTGAGTTTTAACTCTTGTCATGGGTCCTCTAAAGCTAACCAAAAGAAGGTCTTCAAGTTCTCCTTCTAGACCTTTAGCTTGTAATGGACCTCCATCAAACAGGTCCAAAAGAGATGCTGGTATTGTCAAGAGTAGTAACTTGCAAAGTTAGGCCACTATAATTCCTATATCCCATTAAGAAGTACAACAAACACTACATCATAAAGGATTGGAATATCAGATACTAGCCAAAAATAAGAAATATAGTTATTGTTCCTATAAATGAACAAAAATACTCAAGAGTGCACTTCAATTAAGTTTACATATTGGTTTTGCAGCAAGAAACATAGTTAACAGCCCCAATTAAGTCAGATATATAGGTTGTGGTATTCAAATTTCAAAAACTAGATGGAGATAGGCAAGTTTTGATTAGAGCATTAGGTTGTTTAATGAAAAGGAAACAGAACATGTTGCACAGGAAAGGATTAACGAACACAAAGAAGAGTTCAAATAGGCCCAAGATGGCCATTTTTTTCATCATGTTTTGCACAAAACCCACAAAACCATTTGTTCCTAGTTGTCGATGTGGTTTGTTCTTTCTTCACTTTCTATCTGTCTTTTTTTCCAGCTAACTAACAAGCTATCTCTATCTCATTTTAGATGTCGAATGAGACCTTTCAAGAAATGGCCTGTGTTGTCATGAACAAAAATGTTGTTCCTAATATTAACACCAACATGCTCTCCTCTTGCTTTGGTATATCTGCTTCTCTCTATCAAGCACCACAGGTATGGGCTCTCAAGGCTACAACCATGATTCTCAATCTCACTCCAGCTGACAGTAGCGCTTCTCTCACTGTCTGATCTTAATCATTTACAACTATGTTAGGTTAGGTTAATCTTCAATTCAACATCTCCCTTCTTTGTATGTCATTTTGTACAGCACAACCGTTAAGTTAGATATTACAGTACAATCTTTTATATTTTAACATTTCATCTCCAATGGGATTTATAATCTTGCAAACTCCACCTACTAATGTACCAACCAAACCAATATTGTTAGACGATCTCTCATGGCATTTAATCATTTCATTTTAAGTTCTTAAGCATTGTATCATTGTAGATAAAACTTGTTGGAATTCTTAAATTTAATGTGATGTTATAGAATCAAACAAAAATGAGTTCAGCAATTCTATCATAGTTGGACGATTGGAGATGTTCATATTTAATTCACTAGTAACACAGAACATACAACTACCATCGAATTACTCTAGCAATACACACACATGGACCATTCATCTTCGTACCAAATGGCCAACGTATTCATTACTTCAGCTGTACATACATTTCTACTAAAATACAAATTGTTATAATCATATACATATGTACAAATCACAATTTGCAAACACTATACCCATAAATTTACTTTATAAAAAATACCATCTTTAAAAGGACCAGAATCATGCAAGAGTTTTATAACTAGCTTCACCTGTAGAGTCAAAACAGTCGCGATAAGTAAACTATTTTATAGCACATGAATTGTGGAACATTCTTCAAATAGTGCCCAAATGGTTAGCTCGAATACTAAAAGCACTCACATTCCCTTCCTTTTTCGGCTAAGTGGAGGGTTGTTTTGGTGAACACAATTATGAAAAAAAAAATATCACAAGTTTCAATACTTGTATAAGGGTAACAAGAATCTACACAGGATATGACTCTAACTACATTTTTTTTTCTAAACTCTCTCATACAACATTATCCTATCAAGGCTTAAATGATTGAAGAGAAATGCCAACTTAAAGTATTTTACAATTTATCTTGAGATTGATCATGTAAGTGAACTGAGAATGGCATGAATAAAATTTTATCTTGATTTGATTTGTTTAGTATTCCATTTCCATATAAGGTATATTGATGAGTTTTACATTGTCTGTTGAGAGTCGAACACAACCCTCCTCCTTTATTTGTGCTTGGAACTTACTATGATTTGGTCTTTAACCAAGTTGAATGACGTCATGTGAATTGTAATCCATATAGCCGATCTCACCTAGTGTGATTTTGTTGTTGTTGTAGTTTGTTTAGTGTTATGTTCCAATACTGGATAACATAATTATTTTTTAAGTCTTTTGTCCTGGTGTAGGTTATTGAGGAGCGGCTTGCTGCCTTATTCACCAGTTGTGGACAAGTAAGTTATGAGCCTTGATTGATAGCTTGATTACTCTTTCTTAGTTTACAATTAGGTGCAAATATTACATTTTTACAATTAGGTGCAAATATTACATTGGTTAATAAATTTAAAGTAGGGTATTTGTTTGCAGTATTTTAACTTTTTTTGTGCAATTATGTTTTGTGATTGTCATTTGTTACCATTATTTTTTCTATTTCTCACCTAGCTTTATTTGTCATTTATTTTCAAACTCTGCAAATCCTAGGTTTCTGGAATTTCTTTTTCCCTTACATTGTGCCATAGGCTAAGGATTGCAAACATTTCCTTATTCATCTTAATACTTTCTTTTGTGAGATTTTAGCTCTGTTTACTTTCCACAAGTTGGCTGAACTATGCCTCTTAATGCAAAGTGGATTAGACCTGTTACATGAATGAACTCTTCACTCCATTTAATGCATGATTTTTGCTGTCATTTTCTTGATTCAGCTATTCAAAGCATTTCTTTCGCTTCTCTTGTTTCAATTTACAGCTACGATAACAAGTTTCAATACTTGTATAAAGGGTAACAAGAATCTGCATAGGATATGACTCTAACTACATTTTCTTTTTCTAGACTCTCACATACAACATTATCCCATCACGACTTTAATGATTGAGGAGAAATGCCAACTTAAAGTAATTTACAATCATAACATGTCATACGATTTTACTAGATATATGTTTGTAATACTTAAACAAGAGTAAGCAAAGATGAGGATCAAAATATAAATCTTGGCTGCATATGTTCAATAAGTTCAAAGGATTTACTTTAACTAACAATTCATCATACCTGAGCAGCTTCACGTATTAAAATATCTTGTATAGCTTCCCTAAATTCTTCATCAATATGTTAATGGCAGCTAAAAGTAGTCACAGGAAGATATCCCTGCTGAATCTTGTGTTCACCCTGAGCTCCTACCTCTACTGTTTTAAGATTGAGTTCAATAGCTGCTTCAATTGCCTGTGATGTCAAAACAAAATTGTAAATATATTGTTTGTTTCCCTGATATATACCACATTTGAATTATGTACAAATGCGAGAAGAGATCAAGTATAATTTTGGTTTTATGTACAAACCCACAAAAATGAACTTCTTTTTAACAGAATCATAAGATGGACACAATTGGGTTTACATTGATCAGTGTAAAGAACTTTTTCCCACTCTTCTGACGTACTCCTAGACCACTAAATACTCGCATGCAGTGCAATTTCACACACAAATAACTAAACAAAACTCTCACATTCGCTCTCTCCTTACGTGCACTTGCCATACCTATCAAATATTTCTCCCTGTCACCGCAACTACTGTGACCTCCCCTAACACTCACCAACAATTCTCTGTAACCTCTATCACACACACAATACCTGTCTCTCTCTACTCTGGCCATAGCCTGCACAGCTCATCCCTTCTCTTTTTAAAAACTCATTCATCACCTCATAACTCAAGTTGTTCAACCGAAGTGGGCAAGATGATAAGGGTACCCAATATCACAAGGAGTTTCTTCCCACCAATTGTCAAGCCAAAGTGCAAGAAACTAAGAATATCCACATTGGGGAACAAGTTATTCAGGTTATCACATTCCAGAATCAAGGAACCTATTAAAACCAAGTAGAGTAATTTCCATATATATTAACCTGATATAATTCACTAATAATAACATCCATCACATAGCCAAGCTGAATTGAAATCGAAATTAAGAAACAAAATAAAAAATACAAATCAATGACAAAATCTGAATCAAAAAACCCTAGATTAGAGAAAAAAAGTAGAGATGAGAAATTAATGAACGAGATAGAGCAACGAAACTAACTGCAAAAGTGATAGTGAGGGAGGGTCAAGTGAGAGTGTGAGCGAGTGAGAGAGTGTGAAAGAAAATTTTTAAATTCTCTCCTTTTAGTGAGAAATTAGAATTCCTTAATTTTAGTTAGTTGAAATTTTTATTTAAAATTTCTTTAATTTTAAAATTCTTCAAATAAAATACCCCACTGAATTTTATCTTAAAAAATTTTAAATTCCTGTTTAAATTATTTTTCCTATTTTAAGTACTCTATCTAAACACACTCAAAGAAATCAAAATGATTTTGTTAAAGGAAGAGATAAGCTTATTTTAGGAAAAATATCATTAAAAAGCACGCAATTCACATGTTTAGCTTCTGTTAATCTTTTTTTACTATGTTTGAGGGTTTGGGGTCACAGGTAATAGATGGCAAAAGGTTAGGGGAGTTTAGTGTAAGATGAAATTAAGAGGGTTGCGAGTGTAATAAATTTTAAATATAAAGAGGATTAGTGTACTTTACTTTTTTATTAACATTTTGTTTTGAAACCCCTTTTATTTTGAACCCTATTTATTTTGAACCCCCTCATTTTCTTTAATTATAATTCTATTTTTGCATAAGTTGTCTTTTCTTTAATTTTGTTCTATTTTTGAATAATTTTGTGATATTTTTTTCTATTCATAGAGGTCAAAAGTATTTGCAAATTGCAACACAAGCATCATAATCTTGGTAAACCTCCTTACTCTACCCGTGTTATTCATTGTGTTGTGTAAATTTTCATGAGTATTTACAAGTTGTAAGTGTTTTTATTATATTTTTTTAATAAGCTTGTGCTTGGAAATTATGAAATTGGAATTGTTTTGACTACACTAACGCCCGCTCTCCCTTGGCAATTTTGATGGCTATTTTGGAAAGCTAAGTTGTGTTGTGTTTTATTAGGTCAACACAAACATGTGTTTTAGGGTTTGTTAATCTTATGTTTTGTTTAATTAATTTTCTAGACCATTAATTACTTAGTTTTAAGTCTTTACAACTAATTAGTTTAAGTATACACACATTAACATTCTATTTAGGTGCCTTAAATTCTAATTTTATTGATTATTTACTCATTTATGGAATATTTACGAAAATATCATTAGGAAGTTGACAGCTTTTTCTTTCTATTGACTGGAGTTGACTGTAGCACCCTAAATTTTGGCTTACTTATACTTAACAAAATACTTTTTGTTCAGTCTTAAAACATCTCTCATCATCTCATTTTTAAATAGAGACATTGACCGTATGTTTCCCAAAAAATTTGTCGGAATGCCACGAGAGAGAAAATATTTTCCAAACTGCCACGCGGCATAATTCGCTGGGCCTTGCAGCGAATTATGCGTGCTGATGTGGCGTCAGGATAGTGGCCACGTAATTCGCTATCCTCCCTAGCGAATTACGTGGTCAAGGCGTCAGTCTGGGCGCTGACACAGCAGGCCACGTGGCGCGTCCCCCTTAATTCGCTAGGAACCCCAGCGAATTATGCCACGTAACTCGCTGCCTCCCCTAGCGAATTATGTGGCGGTTACTGACACATTAATGACGTGGACGTAATTCGCTGCACCCTATAGCGAATTACGCCACGTAAACCTAGTTTAAAAACATTGGTCCCCCCCTTCTCATTTTTTACTTTCACTCCCTCTCCATTCTGCCTCCCTCACTTTTTTTTACTGCTGCATTTCTTTTGCTCTCTACTCATCCTCTAATTTTTTTTCCTACATTCTTCATCTTGGTTCTTGTTATTACAAGTAAGTTGTATTTGTATATAATTTTTTTTGTTTTTTATTTTATTGTTATATTTGTATAAATATATAGATGTTATGGCTGAAACATTAGGATAGAGGATATGTTGTTATAGGATAGATGATAGTGTTTGTTTGATGATATTTGACCATTATATGTAGGTTTTAATTTTTGTTCATTTTATTTGTTATTCATTATATTGTAATTTTTTTATTAAGATATAGACATTAGGGTTGAAACATTAGGTTAGAGGATATGTAGTTTAAAAATATAATTGTTGTTTTTTATGATCGATGATAATTTTTGTTTGTTATTAGTTGACCATTATGTGTAAGTTGTTATTTATTATCATTTTATTTGTTATTTATTATATTGTAATTATTTTATTAATAGGATTCAAACATTAGGTTAGAGGATATGTAATTTAAAAATAGAATTGTTAATTTTTAGGATATGTAATTA
>PYAF01005603.1:99559-110782 GCA_007407185.1 Glycine tomentella
AACTTTTCATTACCAAAAAACATGGGGTATTCTATCTCATATACAAGTAAACATATTTTATTGTTCCTTAACCTGCAATCCTATCAGCATAGGTACAAAAATCCCACACAACTATATGAACATCATTAGCCTAACAGTCTAACACCCTACATTTCCGTCAAGCATTCCATCGGTTGAGATTCATTGACCATTCATACAACGAGACTTAAAAGTTTTTTATCCTACTAGACAACCAAGACCAAGATCTAAATTAATCATATCAAACACAAAATCTGTAATAGGGATTACATGATTGAATACTGAGGCAATCTCTATGCAGCCAAAGATACCAAGCAACCGCATACCAAACAGTCCACCATTGATGTTTTGAAGAAAATGGTTTTTAGGTAACATTGGCAGCATCACTTGGTTTTTAGAAGTACTTTTGTGTGGAAATATATGTTGTAGTTACTAGGGATCTTACTGATGAATTGATATGTTAATATTTTTGCTGTGATCTCCCTTACCTGGACTTAACCCTCGCTTTATCTTAATTGCATATTTGGTACCTGAGTATGAGACTGCATTTTGTTTTTGGAGTCAAATGATATATCTTCCTTAATGTCAAAAGAATCGGAATAGCATGTCTGTACTTGTCCACAATTTGTTTATATATATTTTCTCAAAAGCAATATTTCTTTCAACCATTCTGAACTAAAGTAATCTAGACTACAACAATGTTAGTTTAAGTTGATTCCAAACAATGAATGTTATTTAGAATCTATCTTGGAGTGCCTTAAGCATACATCTCACTTCTAGAAACCAACTCAGGCATTCCAAATTTTCTGAAGCAATCAGAAGATAGATGAATTAGGTGAAATGGGATTAGGTACTTTGAAGACAATTTTGTTCCTTGCAACACTAGCGCTTGCAAAGTTTAGTCAAGCAATGTCATATGGAGATTTGAGGTTTAGTAGAGCTGGGTTTGGTCCAGAGAAATATTCTTAAAAACCTCTAGTTGATATACATATATGGATGTCAGACTAATTAGCTCCATGTATTAGTTTGCTTTGCTACTATACAATTTGATTCCATTCTAGATGATTCTTGACCTTGATTTTTGACCATCCCTGTTCTTGAGAAAATATTTGTACTTTTGTGTATGTTGATATCATGAATTGCCTTCAAGTGGAGGCTCCTTAGGTTGTTGGGGCTTGGAAGGGGAACCAAGTACAAAATGTATCTTTATCTACCCTACATGCCTAACAAGTGCAGTATTTTGTGAAGCTCAATGAGCTCAATCTTAAAGTCAAGAATATATCCAATAATAGTAAGGTGTGAGCTTTTTAGCAGGCCACTAAATAAGAAGGTTCATGAACTTTATCCCTACTATATAAGCATGGGTCGTATATTAGAGGTAATCACAATGAGTGACAATCACTTGTATGTTCATCTAGCACTAGCCTTTTTTTTTTTTTTATCGGCAAAGATATATAATATATATTAGAAAAGGATAGTTACAAGAAAACAGACCAAGAAGTCCATGAAAACAAAACCAGCCTATTGCAGCCTAATACATAGAATGCAGAATTATGATGCCATAGGCGGAAAGGTCATAAACCCCCAAAGCAAGGTGATAGTTAATCTAAACCCTCCCTTGCTTACAAAAAATGTCCCTAAGATTGCAAGACCAGACGTGGAAAGGCATGTGAAAACCTTTCTCCAAATTTTTAATCCACAGCCAACACAAGAACAGGGCATCATCCATCAGCTTTTGGCTGTTAAAACTCCCATTTTGGAAAATAATGTTGTTTCTGTGCCCCCATATAGCCCACGTCAGTGCTAACCACCACATCTGCCACCTTTGTGAGCATAACCCAATGTAGAAATAAAATGAATGTTGGCTGAAGTGATCAACCGGATGTAGGGGTGGAGCACTTCGAAAAGATACCCAGGACATAGTTTCCCACCAAAGCGGCCTGATTTGGTCACAGCTGAAGAACAAATGAGCCGCACCCTCATTAGACGACCTGCAGAATGGACATGACTAATCATCAATATCCACATTCCTTCTAATGAGATTCATCTTTGTGGGAAGTCTATCCCCAAACAGTCTCCATGTGAAACAGGACACTTTATTAGGGACCTTAATCTGCCACAAGTCCTTAAAAGCTTGACATGCATTTGGTTGTTCCCTGCAAAGGAAATTGTATGCAGATTTCATTGTGTACTTTCCAGCTATACCATCCTCCCACAGCCACGAGTCAAGCTGCTGAGGCCGAAAATCAAGGTGCTGGATATCCTCCAAAAACTTAACAGCAACTCCCACTTCTCCTTCCATAAAAAATCTTCTCCAGCTCAACTGCCATTCCCACCCATGTTGAGAATGATTACCCATGTGACCAATAAATGATTGTTGCTGGAGGGATAGTTGATACATTCTCAGGTATTTGTCTCTCAGACATATCCCTTCATTTTTCCACCCATCCTCCCAAAAAAGAGTCTTAGACCCACACCCAACCAGCCATTTCTTTCCCCTGAACAGCCCACTGCCAGCTTCAGATGTGCTGCATATAGAGCTGAGATCCCTCCACCAAATAGATTCACAGTCAGACCTTCTAGAACTCATCCAGAAACCTCAGGAAATCGGGTTTGAGCACTTCCCAGAAAACTTTAATGAATTTGAAATTAACCCCATCAGGCCCAAGGCTCTTCTCGGAACCATAAGCCCACACAGCCTCCCTCACCTCTAGCTCATCAAAATGGGCTAATAGGAGATCATTGTGCTGTTGTCCAATAGACTTAAAAGCAACCCCATCCAGCTTAGGTCTAGCCCAATCTGATTCTTCAAACCTTTTCTTAAAAAAATACTGGATTTCAGCTTTAACTCTTACTGGTTCCTTAATCCAACTTCCATCAACTAACACCCCATTTAGCAGGTTATTTCTGCGCCTCCAATTCACAATCAGATGGAAGAACCTAGAGTTACAATTACCTTCCTTAATCCATTTGGTTCTGGCTTTTTGCCTAAGTAAGGAAGCATATGAATGGGCTGCTACCCATAAATCCTCTTGAGCTTGTTTTCTCAGCTTTATCTCTGCTTCAACCAGCTGTCTGTCATCGCTTAATAAATCAAGCCTATTAAGCTCCACCTCTAATGATTTCATCTTTAGTTGAATGTCCCCAAACTGTGATTTGTTCCATTCTTTCAGCCTGGTCTTCAAGCCTTTAATCTTTTCTTCAAGCCTGTTCCGTTCATCTAGTACTAGTAAGTCTTGTGAGTGTCTCTTATTGCATGTGTGTTAACTATGTGAACTTTTCACACGCATAATGATGATCATGCTTTTTCTCTATACATATTATGTATATAGAAATAAACAAATACTAAATACCAACTCTATTCTTCTTTTCCAATATATTCACTATCTAATCTATAATCTTTAACATTATCAACGTCTTGTATATAGACATTTTGATGAGATGCAAGGTAATTTAAGTATATCATTTTTTTCCCACCTTTCTAGGGAGAAATTAAAGTTTATTTTAAATTATACAACTTACATCTCTTAGTACTTGAGAAAGATGGGAAGAGAAGAGAAAAAAGTGATATAATTAAGATAGGTAATTGGACAGTTAAAGATAGAGAAAAAAAAGACTTGTAAAAATAGAAGTTCATCACATATGCTTTAACACATGTTACTTGGCAAAAGGCATTTGAAATTTTTCAGGTTTTAAGCTTGAAGTTCATCAATGGAAACCTCAATTAATCTCCAAGTATCTGAGCTTAATCAAATTGAAGATTTGGCATGTTTAAAGCCAAAAAGGGTGAGATTGTTGATTCAAGAGGAGCCATGCATGAATGAACAAGGATCAAGCTTTGGTGGTTTTGTGCTTTCAACATGCTTCATTGGAAAAATGTCAAAAAGCCATGAAGATCAATTTTATTCATGTAAAAGGGAAGTTGTGTAATCTGATAATCCAAAAGCATATCATGCATATTCATTCATCTAGGATTGTTAAATTAAAGGTCTAAGTAAAAGCAATTAACAAGTAAGGCATTTAAAAAGCTAAGTTTTTGGAAAAATGATGTTTTACTACATTAATCGATTACAACATTGATAGCATCGATTATTTTGTTCTTCATGCCTTCTGGAAAATAAATCAAGAATAATGTAATCGATTACATAGGCTTAAATAGAAAAATCATGCTGACTGCCTTAATCGATTACAAAAATTTGTAATCGATTACATCTATGCCTATAAGAAACATGTTCTGTTGGTTTAATCGATTACATATCGTTTTAATCGATTACATCGTACATTTGAGAATATAGGACTGACTAGCTTAATTGATTACCAAATTTTGTAATCAATTACATAGTGTATTTAGCAAAACATGTCTGTCTGTCTTAATCGATTACTCCACGGAATAATCAATTACATTGTTCATAGCTCAAACCCAGAACATATCAGGAGCATTTTAATCAATTACATTCTTGAATTAATCAATTACATATGCGAAATAATCGATTACAGGAGCGTGTTTAATCAATAGATTATTTTCAGTTAGAAAGTTGTTATAAATAGAACCCATGGCCCTGTTCTTTAAAAACTTTGAATATTTCGAATACTGGGCAATCACAAACAATCATAAGCTTTCTTTAGTGAGTTTTCTGAGTTTCAAAACACATTTAGGCTTCACAAATTCGTATGGGTTATTGATTTGAAGAGTGAAGCATCATTGGTTTTCAAAGTTTAAGGAAAGGAATGCGTTGAGTATGTAATCTTTCTTTCAACCTGATTGAATCTTTCACATGCATATGTTCTTTGGATTATCAGGTGAAATCTTTCCTTATTCTTTGAAGGTGTAATTCTTTGAATTGAATTCTGTAAAGATTAGTCTATTGTAGATGGGTTTTCTCACATGATTAGAGATAGTGTTTCTCTAAGGGAAGCTGAGTAGTGTTCTTTGATTGGGTTTGGTCTCTAAGGGTCTAATAGTGTTTTAGACTTCTGAACTTTATCTAGGATTGATAAAGAGAGGCTTGTAATATCTTGTAAGAATATTTTTTGCAATAATGGAACTCTACTCTAGTGTTGAGTGGAAGAACTGGATGTAGCTTCATAGTGTTTGAAGTGAACCAGTATAAAAATCTGTGGCTAATCTTTCTTCTTATCTCTTCATCTCTCAATTACTTTAGTGGTGATTCAAATTGTTTGCACAGAAAGTTTGTATTGCTCATTGATTTCTTGACAGAGGAATTTGATTGAATAGATGATTCTTGGTTTCAAAACATTTTAAAGTGATAAAGATCCTGTGGAAAAAACTCTGATTTGAAAATTTTAATTTACCAAGGTTCAACCAATTCACCCCCCCTCTTGGTTGTATTGAAGTTTCCTATTCATTTTCATGATGAATTAGAAAGTGATTCGAAATCCCTTTGTATGAAGATTGCTCAACGTTCACAAGATTGTCAGCGGTGTTAGCTTTGGTTAAATTGAAGGCAAGATTTGGGTGGAGTGACAAAAGCTTTACGGAATTGTTATCTTTGTTAAAAAAAATGCTACCGAAAGATAACACATTGCCGAAAAATCATTACGAGGCAAAGAAAATATTATTTCCCGTTGGAATGGAGTACCAAAAAATCCATGCATGCCCTAACGATTGTGTGTTGTATAGAAATGAATTTGCTAATTTGAAGAATTGCCCTACAAGTGGGGTTTCGCGATACAAAGTCAATGACGGTGAATGTACTGATGATTGCTTCCGATCTAACAGTCGCCCAACAAAAGTGTGTTGGTATCTTCCCATAATTCCAAGATTTAATCGGTTGTTTGCTAACGCAGAAGACGCAAGAAATCTAACTTGGCATGCACATGGGCGGAAATTGACAGCCTTCTCCGACATCCAGTCGATTCTCCACAATGGGCTACAGTTGATTGTTTGTATCCAACCTTTGGGGATGAGCCAAGGAACCTAAGGCCAGCCCTAGCTTCTGACGGAATGAATCCATTCGGTAACCTTAGTACTAACCACATTTCGTGGCCTGTGTTGTTGATGATATACAATCTCCCTCCTTGGTTGTGCGTGAAGCGTAAATACATGATGTTGTGTATGATGATCTCGGATCCAAGACAGCCAGGAAATCATATTGATGTGTATCTTGCGCCATTGATTGAAGACTTACGAAAATTATGGGTAGATGGGGTTGAGGTTTTTGACGGCCACATGCACGACACATTTGTGTTGCATGCCATGGTTTTTTGTACCATTAACAACTTTCCAGCATATGGAAATTTGAGTGGATATAGTGTGAAGGGCCATCATGCATGTCCTATTTGTGAGAAAGACACATTCTTCATCCAGCTAAAACATGGAAAGAAAACTGTATATACAAGATATCAGAGATTTCTAAATCTTTATCACCCGTATCGTCGACTGAAAAAAGCTTTTTTTGGTAGCCAAGAAAAAATGTCTGCGCCTAAGCCTTTAACTGGGCACCAAGTCCACGACCGTGTTAAGGACATCCTAACAGTTTTTGGGAAGATGCAGAAGAAAGATGCTAATGACAAAAACATATGGAAGAAAAGGTCAATTTTTTCTTATCTTCCATATTAGGCTGATCTTGAAGTAAGGCATTGTATAGATATTATGCATGTTGAGAAAAATGTTTGCGACAGTTTAATAGGCACCATCCTAAACATTACAGGCAAAACCAAGGATAATTTGAAAAGTCGGCAGGATCTGGTTGAGCTCGGTATATGCAAGCAATTACATCCAATTAGTACTGAACAAAAAACATATTTGCCCCCAGCATGTCACACATTGTCAACAAAGGAGAAAAAAGTCTTTTGTCAATGTTTGCGGACAATAAAGGTCCCACAAGGATACTCTTCAAATACCAAGAGCCTTGTTTCGGTGAATGATCTGAAATTGGTTGGGTTGAAGTCTCATGATAGTCACGTCCTAATGCAACAAATATTGTCTGTAGCTATTCGGGGAATATTGCCTGACAAAGTTAGGGTTGGCATAACTCGGTTGTGTTTTTTGTTTAATGTCGTGTGTAGGAAAGTGGTTGACCCAACACAGTTGGATGACTTGGAGAATGAGGCAGCTGTTATACTTTGTCAATTAGAAATGTTTTTCCTCCTTCCTTTTTTGACATAATGGTCCACCTAATTGTTCACCTTGTCAAGGAGATCAAGTTGTGTGGTCCAGTGTTTTTACGCTGGATGTATCCAATTGAGCGGTACATGAAGGTGTTAAAAGGTTATACTAAGAATCAATACCGACCTGAAGCATCTATTGTTGAAAGGTACGCTGCAGAAGAATGAATTGAGTTTTGTTCAGATTACATTGTTGCAGGTAAACTGTTGGGATCCCAACAAGTTATCATGAGCAGTCACATGGAGGAAAGGGTACACGTGGGTTCAATGTTGTAACCAAGACTAGAGACGAGGTTTCACAAGCTCATTTGTATGTTTTGAATAACAAGCCTGAGGTTTTTCCTTACATTGAAGCTCACAAACAATTTGTGGTCCAAGCTCACCTATTCAGTGATGACAACGCTTCGAGCATATTACGACTGTTTGCTGTTGGACTGAATTTGATATCAACAACTACTCCTTCTACACTAAGGCACAAGATGACAAAAGTACTATACAAAATAGTGGGGTTACTGAAAATGATAGGAACACTTCAAAACAACCAAGAGAGGGGGTGAATTGGTTGATCCTTGGTAAATAAAAATTTTCAAATCAGAGTTTCCACAGGATCTTTATCACTTTAAAAAATTGTTTTGAAACCAAGAATCTTATATTCAATCTAATCCCTCTGTCAAGAAATCAATAAGCAAATGATAGTTTTCTGTGTAATGAAATTTGATTCACAAACAAAGCAATTGAAAGATGAAGAGATAGGAATAAAGATCAGCCACAGATTTTATACTAGTTCACTTCAAACACTATGAAGCTACATCCAGTTCTTCCACTCAACACTAGAGTAGAGTTCCTCTATTGCAAATAGTATTCTTACAAGATATTACAAGCCTCTCTTTATCAACCCTAGATAAAGTTCAGAAGTCTAAAACACTATTAGACCCTTAGAGACCAAACCCAAAACTGAGAACACTACTCAGCAACCCTTAGAGAAACACTATCTCTAATCTGCATGTAAGAAACCAATTTACAATAAGCTAATCTTTACAGAAATCAATTAAAAGATTTACACCTTCAAAGAATAAAGAAAGATTTCACCTGATAATCCAAAGAACATATGCATGTGAATGATTCAACAGGTTGAAAGAAAGATTACAGACTCAATGCATCCCTTTCCTTATGCTTTGAAACTCAATGATGCTTCACTTCTTTAAAACCAAAAACCCATACGAATTTGTCAAGTCTAAATGCTTTTAGAAACCCAGAAATACACTAAAGAAAGCTTAGGAGTGTTTGTGATTGCTCAGATTTCGAAATTCTCAAGTTACAAAAACACAGAGCAAGAGGTTCTATTTATAACAGCTTTTCAACTGAAAATAATCAATTAAACATGCTCTTGTAATCGATTATTTCGTATTTGTAATCGATTAATTCAAGAATGTAATAGATTAAAATGCTCCTGATATGTTCTTGGTTTGAGCAATGAACAATGTAATCGATTATTCCGTGAAGTAATCGATTAAGACAGACAGTCATGTTTTTCCAAATGCACTAAGTAATCGATTACAAAATTTGGTAATCGATTAAGACAGACAGATCAATATTCTCAAATGTACTATGTAATCGATTAAAATGATATGTAATCGATTAAATCAACAGAACATGTAAACCATAGGCATTATATGTAATCGATTACGAACTTATGTAATTGATTAAGACAGTCAGTAAGACTTTTCCATTTCAGCCTATGTAATCGATTAATTCGATATGTAATCGATTACAATGTTCTTGATTTGTTTTCCAGAAGGCATGAAGAACAAAATAATCGATGCCATCAATGTTGTAATCGATTAATGCAGGAAAACTTCATTTTTCCAAAAACTTTGCTTTTTAAATGCCTTACTTGTTAATTGCTTTTACTTAGACCTTCACTCTAACAATCCTAGATGAATGATTATGCATGATATGCTCTTGGATTATCAGATTACACAACTTCCCTTTTACATGAATCAAATTGATCTTCATAGCTTCTTTGGCATTTTTCCAATGAGGCATGTTGAAAGTACAAAACACCAAAGCTTGATCCTTGTTCATTTATGCATGGCTCCTCTTGAATCAACAGTTACCGTTGAAGCTGATTCCGAACACTTCTGTGGTGCATATGATAACAATCCTATTAGAGGGTCAATGTCATACTTTGGCATAATTGAAGATATTTGGGAGCTTGATTATAGTGCATTCCGAGTGCCTGTTTTTAAGTGTAAGTGGGTTAATGGAAATACTGGTGTGCATCGAGACCGTCTTGGATTTACATTAGTAGAACTAGATAAGGTCAGCTACAAAAACGAACCATTCATCATGGCGGAGCAAGCAAAACAGGTTTTTTACATCCAAGATCCGTGTGACTCAAGATATTCAGTGGTTCTACAGGGAAGAGCATCAACTAGAATTCGTCATGTAAGTGATGATGCAACACTTGATATTTGTGAAATGGCTGCTTTCTCGACTTCAATCCCTTCTATATTGGAAGACAATGATATTGATATTGAACATGCCAACCGAAATGATCATGATGAAGGTTTATGGGAAAACAGGAACACCTAACTGTTTCATATTATGGTAAAGTTTATTTTGTTTATATATGATTGCAAATTGCTTTGGTTTAACATAAATATAACTCTCATGTTACATATTATAACTCATTCAAAATAACGGATGTGATGTTTTTGTTTTTTTTTCTTTGTAACAGTGATGGCGACTCCTCCACATTCGCCCCCACTTTTAGAAGATAATCCTTCTAAGTCGTCATCTAGGAAAGGTAGACAAACGACCAGTCTAAGAAGTTTGGTTGTTAGAAACTTTGCTCAGCACAAGCCTACTGTTAACGTTAACCCTGCATCTGGGAAGGCATCTGGGCCGCACAAAGAAAAATTCCAAAGCTATCTTGGGGTTGTGGCAAGAGAAAAAATACCAATGGTCCATGATACTTGGAACGACGTACCTAAATCGTTGAAGACCCTAATATGGGAGGACATTATGGTAAAATCGAATACTTCATATGTTTCTTACAATAATAATTAAGTCAAATACTATTGTTACATGTTGTGTTCAAAATGTAGGCAAAGTTTGTAATCCCAGAAGCGGATGAAGCAAAGAAGAAGGTCATGTCATCGGTTAGCACTAGGTGGAGACAATTCAAGTCTTACCTAACCACTAAGTACATATATGTCGATGCAGATAGCGAAAGTCAACAGGAAGGTCCATTGAAATACGGTATAGAAGCAAAAACTTGGGAGGCATTTGTTGCTACTCGGATTAAAAAATATGGCACTTATCCGTTATTTTGATTTGATTTATTCACAAGTTAACCCTAGAAACCTAGTCAATTGATGGTTATTTAAAGGTAAGTCATGCTTTCATATTTTGAAAAGATTTCGTCCAATCGAATGATTCAATTTTGCTAGATCTGAAGGTTACAGAAGAACCAAGCTTGCAAAAACCAAGAGCAGGGAGTGAACTAAGCAAAAAATGAAGTCCCAACAGCATTCCAGGCCCAAAAAGCACCAAGGCCCAAGGATTTCTTCATGATTAAGCTTTAAGCTCGCCCAGGCGGCCATTCTATGCCTATTTCACTCGCCTGGGCGAGTAACAAGTTCCAAGAAAGCACTTTAGCTCGCCCAGGCACCCAATTTGTGAAGGAAATGGTGGTATGGGCGACCAAAGCAGCCAGGTCCACAAAACCTATATATATGGACGGATTTTTTAGGCTGAAGGCATTCTTTTCACTCCAATTCACCTACTTGTTCCATTTCAAGCTTGTTTTAGTTCCTAAGTGAGGGTAGAAGCTTAGGGAAGTGAGGAAGAGTGAATTATATAAGGAGATACTACCGAAAAGAGGATCGATGATGAGCTTAGTCAGTGGTTCTCTTGAGGAGGTTCTGCCAATGTTCGCTTAAACTTCTCTAAGGATTGGACGTACTCTTCTTATCCCTATGCTCTTTTAATTATTTATGCATTGTTCTATTCCTTATTGGTGATTTTATTCTACGCTTAACGCTTGATTCTAATTGATCATTAGTTTCATGA
>PYAF01005603.1:133664-148365 GCA_007407185.1 Glycine tomentella
CAGCTATTCCAGGGAGTCCTCAAACTCTTCCTCTGGCTAGGGAACCTCAACTAGCCCGATACCAATCTGGTATCCTATAGGTTCCATCACAGACCATCTCATGATCTGCATCTCATCACCCTCACACTGCCTCAGTGTCTATCCTAGGGTTCATCACAGATATATCTTTCTAGAACGGACTGAGTTTCACTCCAAGTACTGTTCTTATAGCCACTTAGGCTCACCATACACACACACACACATATATATATATACACCGATATCTATATATCACACATCACCCACTTGGGTGGCAAACCAGAATAGGGGGAAAACCCCAGAACAGTGAGCTTACCTGGCTAGCCGTGCCTCACAGCTCTAGCCTCTACTGATGGTCTGCTCCTCTGACACCCACGGTGTCCAACCCTACCAAGGCATACAAACATATATCACAGACCATACAAGCATCAAAACATGCATAAGCTCATCAAGCAGTCCTCAACTGCCTCTGGGAAAGGGACCTCAGTCCTTTCCATCCACCCTAGTCATCTACTCAAGGGTTAATCAGGCTTATCCACACAAGCCTTTCCATAGACCCTCTGTGGTCTATCTCAGATTATCCATGGCTCCAGAGTCATCCCAGACTCAACACAAGCCATCATCAGGGAGCATCAAAGCTCTCATAACCCAAAGCCTCAGGGTTTCTCAGGGCTTGAAAGGTTCACATCACAAGACACCGTTCTCATGGCCTCACAGGCACCACAAGCCCATCAGTTTGGCTCTTGCATGTCTCAAGTCAAGTGACTCAGTCCAAGACACACATGCACAGCCTAGAGCCAAAACCAACAGTCTCCAAAACACAAACTGAAAGCTAATCCTTCCTCCTCACAGCATTCTAAACACATTTCCCAACTGGACCCAGAGCTAATTCTAGCTCTATCACAGATGGGTCACTATTCACCCAAAACCCCCCAATTCACAAACAATCAGAGAAACTCAAGTTTCTTACCTCATAACTGATGCGGAAGGCCTCTGGGCTGCTCTCCCAAGCCCTGGTGTCGCTGAACTACCGTCGTTCCTCACCAAAGTCGAGCTTTCTCCACCTCTCTGGAGGTTTCTCAGAATCTGGAGGTTTTGGTGAAAAGAAGGAAGGATTCTCGCTCTCTCAAGGTTTCTAGGGGGATTAAAGGGTTAAGGAAGCGTTTAGGGTTATCAGGCAAGGTCATGGGAGCTTGGGAAGCTCTCCCATGGCTGCTGGAGGCTGGGAGGAAGAAGAAAAAGATTTTCCTCCCCTCCAACCCGCGACCTTCCCCTTTATAAGTTTGCACCGACCTACCCACGCGATCCGCGCCAGGTCCCGCGCTATCCGCGCCAGCTGCAGACTGTGGCGCCACTCCCCGCGCTATCCGCGCCACATGCAAAACTAGCCTATGTACCCCCGGTAGTACATAGGCTTGTTTTTATCTCTGCTAAAAGATTCCCAGCGCTATCAGCGCCACTTCCACGCCAACAGCGTGAACAAGCCGAACCAATGGCGCGATCCGTGCCACACCCCGCGCCATCCGCGCCACACTCCTAACCCAGTTGGCGCCCCCAGTGCCAACTCTGACGCTCCAAGCGTGGACCTCCAGAGAATCTCGCGCCCCCAGCGCCACAGAGAGGGTCCTTACACATCTCAACAAATTTCCTCAATCCCAGGGCTTCAATCATAGCAGGGAATTGAAATCTTCTTTGGTAAACCATGCAAGATCATGGTGTTTGGGAGAGCAAATGAGTTTTGTGGAATTAAACTATAGGTAGTTAATCTTATCACGCTCAGTTGGGAACCAATGATCTAACCTACTCACTATAGGGTTAGAAGTTTCAGCACTCTTTCCCTTGGAGATTTTTGATCTCTTAGGAGCAGACATGGTGAATACAAGGAGTAGGAAAACAAAGAGTAGAGAAACTAGACTCTGAGGAAGAGAAATAGAGAAATACAACAAGGCTATAAGATGTAAGAAGAGAGTGGTGTGATTTGTCTCTTAAGCAAGGTTGTATTTATAGATGATTTTGGGCTCCAAAGTTTAAAATTTGAAAGTATAACTGTTATTTCGAATTAACCCTCTAACATAAAAGCTCAGAATATTCAAATTTTTGAATTAGGTGGCAGCTGGGCAATTACAATTTCCAAAAAATCTTTAAGATTTTGCAGTAACTCCATGAATAATCGATTACGAGCTTAAATAATCGATTAATTCGTAAGCAAAATAGGTTTCACAGAAGGCTATAATCGATTAACACGAGGCGTAATCGATTAAACCAGTGAGAGATCCATTTCAGGAAGATGAAGTGTAATCGATTACAATATGTGGTAATCGATTTTTTCAGTGAAATGTAATATTTCAAAAGATTTTTCAAATTGTGTAATCAATTAATTCGATGCCATAATCTATTATTCCAGTGAACGTTAATTTTTGAAAAATTTTGAATGAAGAATAATTGATTATTTCGCTCTGTAATCGATTACATAAGTACAAAATTCATTCTAAACAGCTTTTAAAGTCCATTTAATTGATTATTACGAAGTTTAATTGATTATTATAGTGAATTTATTAGTATGAACACTAATTATGCAGTATTTTTGGAATTTATTGCATTTAAAATGAATGACCAATAAATGATTCAATTTCATGTAGATAATCACATAAAACAACATGCTAATACACATTAGATTCATCTAGCACTACTACATAAACAACCTTTAAAGACGGTTATTTGACCCCTACGAAGACGGTTCTTGAACCGTCTTTGTATTGAGCGATGTTGAAAGGTTAGACATACGAAGACGGTTGTAAAACCGTCCTAGATTCTTTTTTTTTTCAGTACCTTCTAAGACGGTTATGCTGTATAACCATCTTAGAATGTATGTTTCTAAGATGGTTTATACAATAACCGTCTTAGAAAGTCATATTATTTTTTTGTTACAGTACCTTCTAAGACGGTTATGATGTATAACCGTCTTAGAATGTATTTTTTAAGACGGTTATACAACAACCGTCTTAAATTGTCTACAGTACTTTCTAAGTTGGTTATGGTGTATAGCCGTCTTAAAATGTATGTTCCTATGACGAGTTTATACAACAACCTTCGTTGATTTTTTGTTTTTGCATAGAACCCGTGTTTGAATTTTGCTTTTTTTATTTCATTTTTATTTCATTTTTAAGCCTTCGAAAATGATTTAAGCATAAAATCGTCTTAGATTTACTATTATTTAAAATGCTTCCTTTTACGCTTTAACCTTTGAAAATCGTATTACAATCTCATTTTCCTAAATATGTTATTTTGTTCAAAATTCAAAAATCATTATTACTAATTTAAACACATAAAATGAATATATATATATATATATATATACCACATAAAGTCTGCATGTTCCATTGTCGTAAAAGCAACCATTGTTTGTCTCTACTCTATATTAAAATTTATATTACAGGTAAAATATACAAGTATTTCATGAGTAACTTCAAGTACTTTATCATATCAAATTTCCCATACCAATATAGAAATCATACCAAATTAAAAAAGCATGAATTTATCATATGCAAATCCTTCATACTCCAGAAGTAACTAGGAAGCTCTCCAGTAATATGACAATTTCTCAGAACCCTACATTGAAAAGCATGAATTACTTTAAACTACACAATAGCAGAAGACATATGCCGTTTACTTTTTAACACATAGAACTCAACAAACAATATTCTCATTCATGTAATGTTTCTTAACATAGGAAAATCCCGACTTAGACCATTTAAGTCATAAATCTTCAGAAAATAAATAAGTACATTAGAAAAGTTTATTCATAAACTTACAAGTATGTTAGAGTGGTAATACTTCCCAACTCCTTAGGAATTTCCCCTGATATACGATTAACAAATAGAGAGCTGCACATTATAGTAACTGAATTTAATACAAAAGGCATGTAACTAGATGACAAATTCAATTAATTCGATAAGAACTTACATATCACTTAGTTTTGTTGAACCCCACTCCTTTGGAATCGTACCACTTAGGTAGTTCAAAGCAAAATCACTACAATGAAAGCAAATTTCATTTCAATTGGCAAGGTGATAAGTTCCACCAAAATGGGAACAAAATTAGTTGAGACAAAAAAAAAGTCTTAGTTTTAACATTAACCAACTACAGAAGTATTTTTAAGGTGTTCATAGTTCCTACATTTGTCTAAGGTGAGGAAGCTTAACCAAAGAAGGTGGAAGCATGCCAGGAAGGTTGAGCTGGTTGAAGATACTAAAACATGGAAAATTGTTTAAGAATAAATAAATCGGCTCAGACAAACAGTATTAAGATGCAATAATAGTGTTTCAAAATTCAAAGTCCACAATGAATTTCTCATATATACGACTGCAAGGAAACTATAGATTAAATATATAAATATTTAGCTATATCAGAAAACATAGCAAAGCATAAACTACTTTAAAGTTCAAAGTATTCATGATAAGATAAAGAGATTTTTACATCCTTACTACATGACAGGTGTTATTTACAAAAGAGCAATCACAATCAATGTTGCTTTGAGATCCTTTAGGTGCCTCTGGTGTTAATCCCAACATTTTAATATGACAAGAATCACTATCAAACTCCCAATAGGTGGAACCCATCATGCTAGTGATTTCTTTAAGAGCATCAAATGAAAAAAATTGACACTATAATTATGACATAACAAATTAAGGTAAAAAAAAAAATTGAATATGCCAATAGCTATATCCTATATGGCCAATCAATACTTATGCTATATTTGGCGTGGAGAACTAAGAACGTAAATGCATGCACCATTACAATATATATAGGTGGTGTGGAGCTAGGAAATGAAAAAAAGTGGCACATGCCATTAAGGTATACTATAAAATTCACTCCATTGTAGTTTTATTCTATTTATTGTGGCTCAAATACTGTGAAGGAGTTTGGTTCTATTCACTTCATTGTGGTTTTATTCTATTTAAACTCATGAATCAAAACATCTGGTTGGCTCAAATACTATGGAGGAGTTTGGTTCCTTTCAAAAAAATTTAGACTCAACTTTTATGAATTAAGAAAATAGACACCAAAGAGTTTATAGGATTCAACTGCTTAATTTTAATATATATGCTTGACTACCTCTCTTGGCCGAAATTTTTTAGCTATATAGCATTCTTGAAGCAACCTCATTTGCTCACTAAGCTTTTCTCTTCTCACCTGCAACCAAAATGTTGTATCATTAGACATACAAAAAAAAAAAGGTTTTTTCAAGGATATATCAAACTGCCGAATTAATTAGTGGACTAATTATCTATTTGACTGCCAATAAGATCTCAAGGTTTCATACACAGAGAAGCTGATAGCTATAGTTGGCCTTACAACATTAGCATCGGAGAGATGTGGCTAATTAGACACAAAAGAATATAGTCTTCAACTAATGTTATCATAATAATACCATACCAAGAGTGTAGTTCCAAGTCCCTTATAAAGGCCAAATATTCCCCGTTCCTTGCTAATTGTGTGTAAATCATGCCAGATACCTCTGTAGTAGGTAAAATTTGTGTGCAAAATTTTAGCAATGAAGATTGTTAAGAATTAAAATTTTAAAATAAAAATAAAAATGCAAGGATCTTTAACCACCAACTGTGCATGAATAAAATCTAAGCAGACATCTCTAGTGAATGATCTAATTTCAAAATAACTCAATTTCAAGGTCAGGATCATCATCCATGCAAGGTTCCAAGCAAAGAGACTAAAGACCACATAGAAGACTAATACAACAACATTTTTTTATATGTCTTCAATCTCAAGATGCTTTCAACGTCCTAGAACCATGGATCTGGGATGCATGCCATTGTCCACATGTACCATTTTATTGGTTCATCTCTAGCAAACTTCAAGTTCTTTGCCAAACCTAGTTCTTTCCACCATCTATAAAGACACACATATACATGAATACGTTAGTGGTCATCATCTCATTAATTAGTATAATTAGTATATACTAGGATCAAATTATCATCAAACTTTGAAGAAGAGTATTAGGAACATACTCCTTGAAACATAGTAAATGTTACTAATGATAAAAAACAAGAGAGTAAATGTTACTTGAGACAAAAATTTCAGTCAAACAATGAAGTCATATGTTTTGTTTTTAATCGAGATAGTCTTCACATTCAGCAAGATTGGCAAAATATTGAAAAGGGATTTTGAGAAATTATCTTCAAGAAAGATGAATGTTCAAAAGCTACAAATTGGCAGTTCTATTAGATCTTGTGGCAGTATCTATAGCAAAGAGCAATTAATCATGTATGACAATAAGGTAATTTATAGATCATATTACACACTGCTTTGGAGTTTTCTAAAAATGAAGAACATGACCAATTTTTGAAGTAATTGCTGGAATAAGTTAAAATTACTTCTTATAAGCTATTTCATTTTGTTGTATTGAAGAATAAAAGCAAAGTAGTAGACAGGCATGAAACAAATACCAGACCTTACCATCCAAGTTTCACATAACAGAACCAGTTAAGGCTAGTTGATATGGATAATTATCTCACCTCGAAGAGAGATTCAATTATCTATGACACTTAAAATTAGTTTAAATAAGGAATTCGAAAGTCACAAAGAATTAAATCAAGAAAACTAAGCCAAGCATAGAAACAAAAAAAGACAAAAAGAAAAGGTTCAGATACCTTCATGTGACCGGCCTGTTTCTGTTGTTGATCTTGAGGGCTCATAGGCTTGCAGTCATATCATTAGTTGATATGTATAATTATCTCACCTCGAAGAGAGATTCAATTATCTATGACACTTAAGATTAGTTTAAATAATGAATTCGGAAGTCACAAAGAATTAAATCAAGAAAACTAAGCCAAACATAGAAACAAAAAAAGACAAAAAGAAAAGGTTTAGATACCTTCATCTGATCGGCCTGTTTCTGTTATTGATCTTGAGGGCTCATAGGCTTGTAGTCATATCATTAGTCAGTGAGCTATAATTAAAAGGACAACTAATTAGTGTGAAAAAGGAATCTAGATAGTAGGTAGATGTAAGAAAACATCTACAAAGTCCAAACATCTACAAGTGTGAAAAAGGATAACTAATTAGTGTGAAAAAGGAACCTTTGATTGGTTAAGCTGGATGAATGACTTATTATAAATCTCTTTATTACTTGTTTTTTTTTATTCTTAAATAAAAAAATATGTGACAAACTAGATCTTTAGAAGAAAAAGAAGAAGAAGCACATTACCCAAGGGGCAAGAAGAATTCGTGCTTTAATAGAAGCTAGCTTTTCAGGCCTAGGGAACCAAAAGCAAACAACATTAAACAAAATCATTATGAAAATGTTGAGTGACTACTTCAATTGCTAAGAACTTTCCCTACCTCCATAGGTTAATAGTTAGCCTTCTTTTGGTTTCCTACTTGAAGGCAAGGAAGGTGAGTATATTGAATATGAAACCATACATCTCTTGGAAGTATTCAACTACTGATTTCATAGTGGAGTTCTCATCAACAGGAAACCTAAAGAAATACATCATTATTTAGTGAGCTAATGGAAAATCACTATAACTTCTAAGACTGCCAATAGGAAGAGACCTGAAAGAGAAACAACTTACACAAGTTCTCTGGTTGGTTGAGAAGTCAACCCAGAAACACGATACTTTCTTCTCACACTTTCTCTATGTGTTAATTCAACTTTAACTCCTCTAAGGGCTTTCTTAATATGTTTGACAACAAAAAGTAGTTCTGTAAATTATCAATATTGACACCATAAGAGATGAACTCAACAAACTATGTCCATAGTATTAAGTAACTTAATGCGAATAGCATCTGACAATGGCCTTGACAACACATCTTTTCCTAATAGCTGACCAACAAATTCCACTACTGGCAGAGGCTCAATAAACACAACAGATGCCATACCTATGAAATGTAAGCACAGGATGAAGAGAAATGAATACTATTTGGTTTGAGAAAATATTATCTGTTTTCACCATTTCCTTTACAAATACTTGAAAACAGAAAACAATTTCTAAAAGTCAACTTGCCTTCATTTGTACTGTCACAGAACTACTTATACAATCAACATAAATAATATACCAATATTAAGGGAAAGGCCCATTTGTGTAGGCCTTATACTCTGGTAAAATCCACACCATGACTCTAATCCCTCTCCAAGCCGTTGTGGTGTTCTAATATCGGGTGAAAAGAAGGACCTCCCAATGGGGTAATACCTTTGGAAAATGCAGCCTTAGTAAGATAAACAAGAACTCAAGCTTCACTCTTTCATTAAACTTATCATTTCTTGAATTTTAAAAGCTTAATCCTTTTGATCAATACTACCTCTTAGTTGACAGCTCTCTTAGTACAATGTGAAGAATTTGAAGTGCCTCTTGCGGTGCATCAACATGCCTACCAGCTAGGAATGGGCACAAGTGATACAAATTTACCCGAGCAACAAACTTGATCACCACCTTTTCCTCTATTTCCCTTCTGAAAAGTGGCCAATGTGTTAGTTGAAAATTGAACTTACTCAAACATTCAAAACTGTTCAATTTTATCTGGTTATACTAGTACACAAAAGGTGTTAGTCTGTGTGAGTAGAGAGGGGAGAGAGAAGAAAATAAAATATTTAAAGTGATTATATGCAATAAATCCTTACTTGGGGCCATTAACTCCATCCTTTTCATCTACAAGCTTAATCTTAAACTCTCTCCAAGCAAAGGGAAGTTGCCCTGTAGTGTACAGACTTTTTCTGCCATCATATGCTGGAAGTCTCATTATGGCCTCAGATCAAACATCAATTTGAAGTTGTCATGGAAAAGTTTGGAAGAGAAAACAAAATGGGTAGTGTATCTCATTTTTAATCTTCATCTAATCCTATATATCAACTCACACGAATTGTATTTACCTTATATTAAATGCTTCCTAAAGTTGTCCTTAAATTGAATTAGCAGAAAATTTCCCCAACTTCCATCATTGCATTTATTTCATCCTCTGACCAATCATCCAATGTCACACAAAACCTGAGAGTAAAAAACAATGTTGTCAAACAAATTACTTATCAGCAACATTGAGTTTAGGAATAAGTTCTAAATAGACCAGGTGAAAACTATACAAATGCATAACTCATAACAAGAGCTATGGTATGCATCATCAATATACATTGAAGCATAGGTCTGAACACTTTTTTTTAAAATGAAGCCTATAAGCATCTACTTACACTTTTTAATGACATAAAAAAAGTGGAATCAGGAGGCTTGTAATTCTTTTTTCTTTTTTCTTGGATTGATAATACTTTACTTAAATATATGTTAAGGGGATTGCACTATAATAGCATACAGTGAGGTGGACGCCCACATTTCATATTCAAATTAATTAACCAGAAATCTTACATTAGCAAACACAAAGCAAGGTGACAAGACTTTGAAAGACTGAGAACTTGCATAGCAAAAATATTATAACAAAATTAATAGTAATGATTCATCATGCTTTCAATTGCTTAAATGTATAAGATGCAAGAATCTCATTGCTCACAGTTTAAAGTAGATGAGAAACACAGATTAGTAGTATCAAGCTAAACACTACAACTCCCTGTCACAATTACTTGTAAAATCAGATTTTGGCCTATGAAAAGAACAGACTAATGCATCAAGGTATGAAATTTATGAAGTACCCATAATACACAACAAAACGTAAATCTTTTTCCTGCCCAGATTATTCAAATATTGAACTCTATACGAACAGATTAAACTTGTAAACTACCTTAATGTAAATGATACTTACCACTATAACGACCCATTAACTTGACAATACCGATACCATTCTCAGTGCCTCTTCAACAGCAATTTCAAAACCGAATGACTTATCAATAACCTGATCAGGTAAAAAAAATATGATTAATTAGGTGACTGTTTACAAGCAAATCATTTACACAGTCTCAGCAAAGTAGCTTCAATTGTCCAATTCAAGCATGCTTACAGGGACATCACTATCAACAAATTTTGTTCCAAGAAATCAGACAGAGCCACTCAGACATGGCTCCACTCTCATATTTAAAAGTTAAAGCATCTAAAACCGCACCAGCAACCAACAAATTTCTTCAGCACCTAACATTTCTAGTGGACCGGTGGTAGTTAGGTGTCCATTGATATGATTGAGAAAAAGGAGTTGTCAGGTTCTGGAGATTGGTTCAAGTGATAGTGGGGAGGTTGTGGAGTTTTAGGTGAAGCTAGTTTTAAATAGCGTTCAACAATCCTAATTGCGGCTACAATATCAAAGTATTTTGAGTTACTGCAACTGTAATTGCGGCCGCAATTTAAATCCATGGTGAAGGTTTTTGTGTGTGTGTTGTCGTTGCGATGATGGCCACGAAGGTGGAGCCTGAGCTGCTATACCTAGCTAGTTCTAACTTCTTATCCAAACTTTTTTTCTCTTATTGATGAAATCACCTAATTCACCCTCTGATAGAGTGATAGTATTGGGCGTACGAAACAAAACCACTTAAATGTTGGACTGTGCCTGCAGAAGTGACCAAAACATGTCTGCTGCATCTGCAACTTGGCATGCTAGCTGCTTCAATAAACAAAAGAAAATGGCATGTAGCATTAAGCACGTAAATGTACTGGACACAGTTTTTAATTTTTAATTTTTTTTACCCTTCATAACTGAGAACACAGCTTACAAATAATCTTACGTGAATTAAGAACATAATAACATGGCGTAATTAACATTATATCAGTTAATCCACTACTTAAGATGCACTATTTGAATCATCCACCCAGTAACGATTAGACAAAATTGAGGGGAAAAATAGGTTTAATCAATATTTTTCATTATCTTGATAAAGAAAAAAATCTTTATATATTTAAGATATAATTAATTCTTTTAAAGAAAGATTAAAAAAGTTTATTTGAGAAAGTTGAATTCACACCTATCATAGAAACAATTTTGTGAGAATCCTCATGATTTTTTTTTCTAAAAGAAATATTTTTTCCAAGCATAATTATTTTTTAAAATAAATTAATTCGGTGTAGAAGTTGGATGAGATAGTTAAAAGTTATTCTCAGATGGTGTTTCATTATGGTTTTCAATTAAATCTCCAATGCCTTGATTATTGCGGTTATGATCGACATCATTTATATTTCCTCGGGTCTTTTATATATATATATATATATATGTTAAATAAGAATTTGTTTTACATGATTAATTTATGCTAATTAAGAAAGTTAATTAACATTATTTAATTACGTATATCAATCCTATTTAAAAATAAACCTCTTTCTAAACTATTACTCATTATAATTGATATCACTACTACAATATGGTGTTTCCACGACATGCGATCCACGTCGGTTGTTAAAAAACCGACTTCGTAAATTAACCGGTGGCAATTTTATAATATTTTGAAGATTACAACGAAAACGACGTCGGTCCTCATGAAGCCCATCGTTGTTTACCATTATTCAAAGTCGGTTTTTATAACAACTGACTTTGATGCTTTTTCAAATTTAAAAACATATTTAACACCATTTTTCTCTGCGCCCCTCATCACAATAATTCCGTAACCTAGGTCAGCTCCCTCGCGAAGAACCCGACCACTGTCACCACAGAGACGAAATCGACGGTGCAATCAGCACGACGGCGCAGCCGCAAACCTCAGACACGCCTCTGCTATCAGGTTTGCGTCTCTTTTGTTTGGCTCTCTTTTTGAACTTTGCTTCTGTTTTTTTTGTGTGGTTGGGGCAAATACCTCTCTAAATGCAGATTGTTATTAGCCATCAATAACATTCTCACATTTACAGTCGAAATCGAACTCATTTTTTGGAGGATGCTTCTGTGATTGGGTTCACTGAGAGGTATGTGCTGAAGATTAAGCTTGAGGTGGAGATCAATGGGTTGGAAGAGATCTGGTTTAGAGTGGGAGAGAGTGACGATCTATGGACAAGTTCTATTGGGATTTCTGTTGATCTGCACCATTCAGACTTCAAGTGCAGTCACTGATCCTATTGATGGTAAGGATTCTTACGGTTTTGGCCTTTTGCATTTTGTGTGGTCTCCGTAGTGAATGATTAAAGATTTTGTAGTCACACAGGTGTAGTGGTTAGCTGATAGTGCAGTCTTCTGGGTCTTTTTTTTAATATTATAGTTTTTATGTGTGTGTGTGTGTGTCACTGTTTTTCAATGGTGGTTGAAGTTTATCTTCTTCTCTCATATCTACTGGCAATTAAATAGGATTTCATGTGTTCTATGATGATGCTTTTGGTGTGATAACGTACTTCCCCTTTTAAACTTAATTGTTACAATTTGTGTTCCTGTACCTATTCAGTCTTTGGTTAATTGTTATGTCCTTGATTTAATATTTAGTATTATAATTTTACTATTTTCCTTTTGTTTTAAAATCTAATTGGTCTGTTGGTATTTAACCGGCCCAAATGGCATTGTGTGATCCATGTAACCAACTTCACTTGGTGGGAAAAGACTTCTGCTGTTTGTTTTGTTTGTTCAGTTGGTCTAATATTGAATGCTGATTGTGCTATGTTAGAATGTTCTGCCATGTCTTGATTGATGTGTGAAGGGTAACTGAATTGTGTGGCTGTGAAATTGTCCGGATACGCTAAATTGGTTCTAAATTTGATGACTTTGGTGTGAAATTGTTTGAAGAAAGTTTCGATTTTTTTTTTACTCTTTTGAATCTGTGGGTGTCGGGTGTTTTTCCCCCTCTCTGGTTGGGATTGTGCACAATCACTTCGAATTGGGCACAAATCTGAGCATAAAAGTAGATCATTGCAGCTGGTGATTGAAGGTTATTTCATTATGGAGCATGTGATTAGTGGCAAGTTTAAATTGGGAAGGAAAATTGGTAGTGGGTCTTTTGGGGAGCTGTATTTAGGTATGCTCATATTTCTTTTCTCTTATATTTTATTCTAATGCATTTTATTATGTTTAATTCTGGAGAGGAGGTGGTTGTTAAGCTGGTATGCTTAATTCTCTTCAAGCTTTTTTTTTCCTGCCTGGATGGTCTCTTGCTGTTGAATGTTAACTTTTGAACAATAAGTGGATGATCTGTTCTTATGGATTGAAGTGACATATAGAATGTCATTATGTTTTCTTTGTAAGATTGTCCTGTAGCTGCTGGATGCTCACTTTGGTTCATATTTTTACAACACAGTTTATGTTGGATTCATCATCATATTTTGCTGGTTTGGGAGATATTTTTTTTTGTTACCAGTTAATGGTTTAACTACTCATGATATTCTACATTTCAAGTTCCTAACAATCACATCTTGTTCTGTCAAACAATTCCAGGAACCTGTGAAGACCAGGCATCCACAGCTTCACTATGAGTCAAAACTGTATATGCTTCTTCAAGGAGGAAGTAAGTCTACATCCCTCTTTCTTTTTAGTATTTAGGAATTAGGATATTAGAAGTATTATCTAACCTAATGCTAGAAGTTTCAAGCAAATGTATCTTAATAACATTAATCATATTATAAGATACGCATTTATCCTGTTTTCTTGATTCTGGTGACATGATTGATGCACCACATCTTCTTTAATATATGTTATGTCCTTAGATTCTGTAAAGTAAAACATGAATCTTTAGTTTGAAGTTAAGTATGTAGACTTTTGATGCTGAGTCTTTGGTTTGTTTTCTTACTTTGTGAATTCTATCATCAAATTTGTGATCAAAATATTTCTCCCCATTCTCCAGATGGAGCTTAATTGGTTAACTTGGAGCTGATTGGAAGTTTGCATCATTTAATGGTTATTATGTTTTACAGGTTTTATATTATCTTGTTAGGGTTGAACCATTCACTACCCTTGCAATCAAACTACATGGTGGAAAATTTGATCATGCAGATAGAATGTTCTCTGATATTTCTGCTACATGGAATGGAGTTCTTGAGGACATGAGTGATGTGAAGGAATTGGTATATGTTTACTAACTTCCAACAGAATGATTGGTTTTCTTGAATTCTTTTATATAAAATGTTTTTAGTACTTATATTATATATTAAATACTTTTAGTTTTTATTAGAGGACGTGAATGTTTTTAGTACTTACATTTTAAATGCTTATCATGGTTTAGTTGAAACTTTTATTTTAAGCTGTCTTTTTCTCTCTTTTAATATCAACTTATTAGGTTCCTGAGCTATTTTATCTCCCTGAGGTCCTCACAAATGAAAATTCAATTGATTTTGGCACAACACAATTGGGAGAAAAGCTTGGTATACTCATTAAGATTTTCTCTGTTGATTTTCTAAGACATCATGTTTTACTCAAATGCATATATATTATAGTTAATACCTCTGCTTGTGATTTACTTTTTTCTTACCAGATACTGTAAAACTTCCTGCTTGGGCTGAGAATCCAGTTGATTTTGTGCACAAGCATAGGATGGCTCTGGAGAGTGAGTATGTATCTGCACATTTGCATGAGTGGATTGACCTCATATTTTGGTAGGTTTTCTTCCTACTTTTCAGTTTCTCCCCTTTCTTTTGGTGCATGCACCTGCTTAATTAAAAGATTCCTTTTGTTTATTCGTGATTTTCATTTTTCTTAAGTTTGCATTTTCAATATAGATATCTATAACTAAACAAGTTTTTATTTAGTTGGTCTTCAAAATTCCCAGAGAAGAATCTGTTTCACATTTCATGTGTGTGCTTTCCTTAGGGAGTGTGACAACCTATTGGTGCATAAACTA
>PYAF01005603.1:160183-179124 GCA_007407185.1 Glycine tomentella
GAATATGGTGTTAGTAATACTTTTAATGTTGGTGATCTTTCCTTGTATGATGCAGGTCCAAATGGAGAAATAAACTTGAGGACAAGTTCTTTTCAAGAAGGAGGGGATGATACAATCCTAAAACCAAGGCAAGTGAAGGAAGACTTGGAATTACACATGGAAGCACTTCCTTTGGTGATTAAAGGGCCAATGACAAGGGATAGGGCTCAAATACCCCAAGATCATATACAATCCAACCTAAATCTCTTGGAGAACCATGGAGAAGCCTACAAAATGCTAAATTTATCTGTTGTAATCGATTACAAGTAGCTTGTAATTGATTAAATACTTTATATAAATGTTAGATTTGTCAATAGCTCTGCTGTAATCGATTATTCTGTCTTGTAATCGATTACATGGAAGTGTGAGTTCCTGTGATAATCGATTATTTTGTCTTGTAATCGATTACCTGGTTTTGGGAGCTCCTGATAATCGATTATTTGGTGAGATAATCGATTATTTTGCTCATGAGTCAGTTTCTAGGCTGATATGAGCAATGTAATCGATTACCAAGAGTCAGTAATCGATTATTTGGTTCAAAATAATTGATTACCATTCAAAATAATCGATTATTACCATTTTTGCTACAGAAGCGCTATTTTTCAGTTTTAAGTAGGTGTTGGATAGCTTTCCTTGAAAGCTACATTTGTATTTCATTTAGGACGCATTTGCATTTCGTTTGTCTTTAGATTCGTGGTCTATATAAACCACATCACAACAGATTGTAAGAACTTTTTGGTTGAATGAAATTAGAATGCACTTTGTGTGTGAGAGGTTGAGAGTTATTCTCCCTTGTTCTTAGTGAAGAACTTCTTGTTTCTTATCAATAGCTTCTGAGCTGTTGTGGTGATTCTTGCAAGACTTATTGGAATTCCTATTCCATGGTGTCAATCTAAATCCACTTCTAATCTTCTTCCATTGTTCCACTTCTTAAATCACAAAAACCTAAAAGCTGTCATAAAACAGAGCACTTCATACTCTGTTTTCCTTTTCATTGAAGAATTGATTCCATTGCAAGGAAGATTGGGGCAAATAGGACTTGGTTCAGTTCAGGAGTCCATCATATGCCTAGGTCATAATACATAACTAGAAAATGTTAACTTTTCTAACGTAAAATTTTAACCATATCCGATTAAGAAAAACTTGTCTCAATATTTGAAATTCAAGTGTGTTATGAAAATTACACTTATATAGAGCTTGTTGAGACTTTTTGGTCTCTTTAATAAATTACAAGCTTAGTAATAACTTGTAAGGAAAACACACAAGAAAAAGGAATAAAACAATTTTATACCTATCTCAAGTCCCTACTAAATTACTCTTGAGAGTTAATGCCTCGAGAAATCACTCATCTACATCAGTTCTCTCTCGAGACATTAACGCTCATTCTACAACCTTTTGTATTCCTGACTGCTTGTCATAGTGTCCCATTGCACTTCCCGAATTATCTAGATGGCCAGTCTGATAGCCCGTGACAAGGCATTAAAACTCATGGTATAACAAACATCAGGAATACAAACGTATTATGACAACATTAACGAATCTCCACAATCCATGTAAAACAACAATATATGTAAGTTTCAAACAAAAATAACCCAAGCAACTACAAAATAGTCAAATACTCAAACATCAAACATTCAACAAGAAAACACGAAATGCACAGAGAAACACAGTTGACTCACAACTCACCAGCCGAAAAGGTTCGACATGCTCTGATACGACTAATGTAACGACTCGCCTCATCGCTACCACATGAGTACTCTAAACATGTAATTTCAATTTTTTAATGAAAACTTCATTAATTTGATTATAAAAATGAGAGTAAATTTTTTGCAATACTACATTCACCGGACAAGCATTATATGTCATTCACATGTCAGAACATAATTTATATTTTACATGTATCTAAGCTTGGAATTTACATGCCCAACCAAAAAGAATCAAGGAACCAACTAAGAAAGAGTTGATAACAAAACACGACTCTTTTCCAAAATGAATTCCAACATTATCACATAGGCTTGACGGCTCCAACAAAAAGGATTTCGATTCTAATGTCACCTACTGCTGCTCATCTACTCCCATGAACGAAAGTTCATGATCATCACAGGTACCAACCACACGGTGCAAAATTGCAAGGGTGAGTTTATTATACAAGATCAACAATAACCAGATAACAATGATTAGCAAGAAAACAATAATAATACCCACAATCATTCTTAGTAATCAATCAGTTCACACACACACACTCTACAAAATAGTAATCAACTTTTTCCACAATTCAAGTCAAGTATGCTCAAAATGGTGCTCAGAATCATGCACTGGCCACTCTCGCTATGGTGATCAGCCTGAGTAACAAGGGAGTTCCAAATCGAGTGAGATGCCCCTAAGTACCCAGATTTTTCTCCTCAGAAAAACCACAGGTACATACTGCCTTCATTCTATTTTCATGCAATTATGAAGTATGAAACATGGGTCCATCAATGCACTGACCGTGGATAGTTAAAAATTATAAGAAATCCTTTTTCTCTCTCCAAGGATGCTTAAAATTCTTAAACTCATCATCTTCCTTCCCAGGGATATCCAACAAGTACATACACAACATACACCCATCACGAGACATCATCGACATAAACATCATCTCTCATCTATGTCATCATCAACATCAATATCATCTCAATCTCAATATCATCAACAACATAATCTCATAAATTCACAATCCAAAATACCAAGAGATTGGCATTTTAGGAAAATTCCAAATTAAAGAGGAGGACTACAATATAGAAAACAAACTCTTATGCCCATTTAAAATATAATAAAGAATTAAATAAGAGAACATATTATGAAATTTTGGGCAAACTCTCATTTGTAATTAAGACTTTTCCCAAAAATCCAATCAATACAACAACAACATTATTCACAATTTTATCCATCAATAACATTATGAAATTTTGTGTCTGACACTATAGTGTTGGAGAACTTTTTTGAGTTGGACATTACATAAATGAAATCCTTCATCACTTATCAACACTCTTGGTGTACCAAACCTTAAAAAGATGTTTTTCTTTAGGAAGCGAATGACGACGGTCTTTGCATCAGCGTGTTGTACAACTATCGCTTCCACCCATTTGGTTACATAGTCCACAACCAAAAAAATGTATTCATTTGAGTAGGATGATGGAAATGGACCAATGAAATCTATTCTGTAACACCTCAACCTACAATCTTTTTATTATTGATTTTTAATGAATTTTTTTTCAACTTACTTAAGAGCACGCAGTTGAATATAACAAAATTTTGCCAATACCTGATACTCCAAGAAAATTTCATCACTAAGTAATATTTATAAACCTGAAGTAACATATACTAATAGTACAAACTGACACTGGTTCTATTACATAGTACAAATAACAAAAACATTCTATAACAAAAGAATACATCTTCAAACTAAACATCTTTAAACAAAATCCTCTTCCTGTAAGCAGCTAGGCAGTTTCTCTTTACTGTTCATCTGCTCACCCGAATGAAAATCGAGGTCATAGTAGGTGTCAACCACAGACACAAAACACAGGGTAAGTTTATGATAAACATAATTTAAGCAACAAATTATATTCAGTGTGTAGTTATTTATAACAACGTCCTCAAATTTCAGTTCTAATTTTATATGATGCATGATTCTCCCAAACTCTCAACATCATGAACATGTGGTACCAATTGTCAAGATAACCCCATCCCAGTGGCACAGAACTTCTCTGATCAGTCAAGGTCTCCCGGTGTTGCATAGGTTCTCACCCACATTCATGTGATCATCATGGGTGGCGTGATTCCCCATTGCAAGAGTCACCCTCTATTTCAGACCATTTTTCCTGAATGTACGGACTTCGTTCCTGCATCTATCTGACATACCTCCTCTCTGAGGCACACCTCCTCTCAGAGGAAACTCTATGAGACACATGACACTGATTCACTTATGCATATCTCATTCATTTTATAAACTCAGATTCATTTTCAACATCAGTCTCCAATCATTGTCTCACATAATATACTTAGAAATTCAACATAAATCATGTACATAACTCAGCTTATTACTCATGTACAGAAACACAACATATCATTCATGTACAGAGATTCATAGAACACTCAGCAAATATAAAACTTCATTCAGGCACTCAATCATATAACTATAACTTAAATCCAACAATTACTCAGATACAAGTCATACTTCACGGAACTTCAAACACTTATTCAAACACAGGTAACACTTAAACTATCCTTATCATAAAACTTCCCTATACAGACCTGATAACTCCTTGCAAAGCTTGACAAACTTTTCCTAAAAGTGCTAGCCTTCTACACGTGACCTTAAGGGAAGTGGGGCCTCTTCTCACTTAACTTATGCCTTGAAAAGGAAAGGGTGAAAATGAAATGAAAGAGATGAGAGGGAGAGAGATTCACGTGTGGTTTTGTGGAGAAAGGGAGTCTTGAAAGTGACTTCCACTTTAAGGGCCCTCCTCTCTTTATATAGGGTTTGGAAAGTGATAAAATATTTAAAGACATAATTACCCTTTCTAATTAGTTACTCTCATTTGGTTCCACTAAAACTTAGTTTCATCTCATTCCATTACATCCTAACTAAACAAATAGTTACTCTTCTAAATATCTTACAGCTTTATAACAAAAATCTCCTAAGTCATGAGGACTCTCTTCCAAGTGTCCTCCACTTGTCCCCATGTATTTAAGTCATGAAATCTCCTCTCTTCTTACTCCGTCACTCACGTGGCCATTAAGGGGAAAGGAGAGAAGATTTTTTCTTCCTTTCAAGGTTATGATGGCTTCTTATCCCTTCATTAATGGTGGCTTACAAGCGGATAGATATTTCTTAAGCTTTCATGATTGCACCTTATCACTTTAATTCATGAACCTTAAGATATTTTTCTACTCATCATGACTCATCAATTTTGAATAGGACAAAACCACATTATCCCCCTCCTTTCCTCTCTTCACGTGGGTACCATGGCCAAGGGGGAAGATTTTTATCTTCCTTTCCTCCTTCTACACCACGTTTTGGTTTCCTTTAAAGAGGAGAAAATTGTGTGGTTCTCCTTGTGTCCATATGTCATCTTTCATAAAGAGGAAGAATTCAATTCCAAGTTGTCTTCACACATGGCATTCATAGGAGGAAGTAAAGTTCAATTCGAACTCTTCTGCCTAAAGGATAAGATTAAATAATAAAACTCTAGAGATTTCTAGAAACTGACTTCAGTTACAGTACAAATAGCTCACAAACAGTCTATACAGAGTGCTACACGGGCTTTACATACAAGACTGCTCTATCTTAATTATGATTGGTCCGTTCTACTTCTAACCATCAAAATTACTAAACCATTTATTAAATAAGTCTATACATCCTACAATTAAGAGAAAATTCCACAGATTCTACTTATCATTTTTCCATATTTTTTTACTTCCTGAATTTTCCTGAATAAAATTTCAAAGTGATTACTGCATAAAATTCATAGAAATTCTATTCTAAAGTTTTTCTGTCACAGCTGTGTAGTTTCTAACTCTACAAATTATTTTCTATCATATGAGTCCTGACTCACCTTATTCTGCTTCAGTTTAAAATTTCTAACTTATACAGCGTGTACCGACGCTGTTTGGGAAACAATCAAATTTTTCCTAAAATTATATATTCTTAAGATCAGAAAATTCTACTGATTAATAATATATATAAAACATGTTCAATAAATGCTCAGATCATCATAAAATTTGGGTTGTTACAACTCTCCTCTCCTACAAAAAATTTCGTCCTCGAAATTTACTTGATTCAAAAAGTGTCGGATAGCTCTTTCGCATCTCACTTTCCAGTTCCCAAGTAGCATCACCATTTGCACTATTTCCCCAGATCACCTTTACTAGAGGATTTTCTTTTCCTCTTAGAGCTTTGATCCTTCTATCCCCAATTCTCACCGGTAATGTCTCATAAGTTAAATTATCCTTTATTTGTACATCATCTATCTCAATCACATGTGAAGGATCATAAATATACTTACTTAATTGAGATACGTGGAAAACATCATGAAGATTTGAAAGAATTGGGGGTAAGGCAATTTGGTAAGCTATAGGTCCGACTCTTTTAATAACCTGGAAAGGTCCAACAAAACGTGGTGTGAGCTTTTGGGATTTCAGAGCTCTCCCAACTCTAGTCCAAGGATTTACTCTTAAGAATACATGATAACCCACATCAAACTCTAAATCTTTTCTCCTCTGATCATGATAGCTCTTTTGCCTGCTCTTAGCAACTTTCATTTTTTCTTGAATCAACTTAACCTTGTCCGTAGTTTGTTGTATAATCTCTGGACCTAAAATTAAGTTTTCTCCTGACTCCATCCAACACAGAGGAGTTCTGCACTTTCTACCATACAAAGCCTCATATGGTGTCATACCAATAGAGGAATGAAAACTATTGTTGTAGGTAAACTCTATCAAAGGTAGAAAATCTCCCCAGCTCCCTTTGTGTTCTAAAACACAAGCTCTCAACAAGTCTTCTAAAGAATGAATGGTTCGTTCAGTTTATCCATCGGTTTGAGGATGGTAAGCTGAACTCAGTTTCAACTTGGTTCCTAGAGCTCTATGTAAACTTTTCCAAAATCTGGATGTAAATCTAGGATCTCTATCAGATACAATACTAGAAGGAACTCCATGCAATCTCACAATCTCACTTATGTACAAACTTGTCAGCTTTTCTAAAGAATACCTGATGTTAATGGGAATGAAATGAGCAGGCTTAGTTAGCCGATCTACTATAACCCATATGGAATCAAAACCTTTAGAATTCTTGGGTAAAGCGGTAACAAAGTCCATGGATATGCTATCCCATTTCCAATGAGGTATCTCTAAAGACTATAACATACCAGAAGGTTTATGATGTTCTATCTTAGATTTCTGGCAAACTAAACAAGAATATACATACTCACTTATTTCCTTCTTCATCCTTGGCCACCAGAACAAAACTTTTAGATCTTGATAGATTTTAGTGGCTCCTAGATGGATACTCAACTTACTCTTCTGTCCTTCTTCCTGTAAGGACCCTCATTTCTGTGCCTTCATGAGGTGTTTTAGTCTAGAATTGATGGTTAGCAGGTGAAAATATCAGAAATTAAGCAGAACAGAAGGTATCGTGCCAACAAGCCTATGTACTACCGGGGGTACATAGGCTAATTCTACATGTGGCGCCAAGAGCGCCACCGGTGCTGGAAGTTGGCGCCAAGAGCACCACAGGTGCTGGAAGTTGGCGCCAAGAGCGCCAGTGTGGCGCCAGGAGCGCCAGTGTGGCGCCAGGAGCGCCACCGGTGCTGGAAGTTGGCGCTAGAAGCGCCAGTATGGCGCCAGGAGCGCCACAGATGCTGGAAGTTGGCGACAGGAGCACCGGAGTGGCGCCAAGGGCGCCAGATGCACTGGACTTTGGCGCCATCAGTGCCAAGGTGGCGCCAAGGGCGCCGCATGTGGGTCAGGGGCAGTATATAAGGGTCAAAATGCGAAAATAGAGGGGAATTCAGCCTTTTCTTCTTCCTCCAGCCTCCAACCTCCATTGATGCTTGCTCCAAGCTTTTTAGGACCCTATGTACTAGCCTAAGCACCTCCCTATGACCTTTAATCTTTAGAGAAACCTTTTGTGAAGCTTTAATCCTTCATTTTATGCTCTTGAAAACCCCTTGTGAGTGAGAAGTGGAACCTCAGAGGAAAAGCTCAGAAAACTTGAGTCTAGCGAGGACCCACAGCGTATAAAGGACATAAAAGCTCGAGGGAGTTGTCCTGAGGTGTTTCTAGTCGCCACTGAGGCTTTGATTCTGAGACTGTTGGTGGTGGGAGCCACAGACCTGGGAAGGAACTGCAGAGTGAGACCTTACCAGGTAAGTTCAGTGTTTCTAGGGATGAATTCCCACTTGGTTGCACACCACACTCTTGGGGGAGCGTTGGTCATGATTCATGATGCATGCATTGGCTGTGGCATTACTTATATTGTTCTTGTGTGCATCTGTATTGGATGAATGTATGCTGTGATGGAGATAGATCTGTTGGCCAATAGATAAATACAGGCATTGAGGGTTCTCTGTCCTGTATTTAGGCGTTGAGGGTTCTCCGCCAGGCATTGAGGGTTCTCTGCCACGTGAGTATGCATTGAGGGTTCTCCACATGGCGTAGAGGGTTCTCCGCCAGGCATAGAGGGTTCTTTGCCACTAGTATCGAGCAGATGGCTGCTCCATGTTGTGTTGAGGGCCAAAGGGCCAGGCCAGTGGGCCATGTTTGAGATGTTTGCTTGATATGTGTGTATTATGAGTTAGTGGGCCAGGGTGGGAATGATTTCCCAAGGACCTTGAGCTTACTGAGATATGTTATCTCACCCCGTGTGGGGCTTCTATGATTTCAGGTGACCATTCTAGAAGAGAAGATCAGTCTCAGGGCAAGAGGCCCAGCAGAGACTAGGCTGCTTGACTGAGGAGCGGCATGAAGAGCTTGAAGGCTCTATTTTGATTATGTTTTGATGTATAGTTCTGTATACCCTCGAGGAGGGCTGTTATTCTTTTGTATCACCACAAGGTGGTGTGAACACTGATGTATATATGTACAGAACTGTCTGAGTTTATGATATAAGACTTTTCCCTGAGTATAATTGTTGTATTTTTGATAATCTGCCTAAGTCTGTTAGATATCTATTTGGATGGTTTATGATATGAGAAATTGGATCAACAGGGCATGATAGATGTTTACTGGTTGTGTTTAGTGATTATATTTGTGGTTCTATACATAATGAATCAAGAAAACGATTATGTACTTCCGCTGAATTGTATAAACTATGTTTTCAAGCGCTAATCTGATATTATTAATGATAACACGTCGGAGGCCTACGGGGTGTTACACTTCCAAAATTATTTTCTTAAGTTCAGGTTCATTAAGCACACAAATTCTTTCTTGTAATCTTAATATACCGTCCGCTCCTATCTTAAATTCACTATTCCCTCCACTGGATATATTTTCTAATATGGTTCGTAAGAAAGGATCAGATTTTTGCTTACTTCCTATTTCATTCAGAAACTCATTGGAAACTTGCAAGGCTCCTAACTTCACACTCACAGGCGTAGTTTCACACATTAAACTAAGATCCCTAAACTGTTTTAAAAGATCAATTTCCCTAATCATCCATGCAAATATCATCAAAGATTTCCTACTTAAAGCATCCACTACCACATTGGCTTTTCCAGGATGGTAACTAAGCTCAAAGTCATATTCTTTCAAAAATTCCATCCATCTCCGCTGCCTCATATTTAATTCCTTTTGACTAAACAAATACTTCAAGCTCTTATGATCACTAAAAACCTCAAAATGAGAGCCATACAGATAGTGTCTCCAAATTTTCAGCATAAACACCACAACTGCTAACTCTAAATCATGAATAGGGTAGTTTCTCTCATGGGTTTTCAATTGCCTAGATGCATAGGCTACTACCTTTCCATCCTGCATCAAAACTCCTCCTAAACCCATTTTGGATTCGTCACAATATACTACAAAAGGTTTTTCTAGATCCGGCAAGATTAACACAGGTACTGTAGTCAACTTCTTCTTGAGAGTTTGAAAACTTTCCTCACACCGTGTGTCCCATACAAAGGCTTGACCTTTCCTAGTCAATGTGGTCAAAGGTAGGGCCATTTTAGAAAAATCCTGAATGAATCTTCTGTAATACCCTGCTAATCCTAGGAAACTTCTTATTTCTGTGACTGACTTAGGTCGTTCCCAATCAAGTACAACGTTTACTTTGGAAGGATCCACTGAAATCCCACCTCTAGATATCTCATGACCTAAGAAATTTACCTTTTCTAACCAAAACTCACATTTGGACAATTTTACATAAAGTTGTCGATCCTTAAGGGTTTGTAGCACAACCCTCAAGTGTGTCTCATGCTCCTCTCTAGTCTTAGAGTATACCAAAATATTATCTATGAATACCACCACAAAACTATAAGGGTGAAAGATTCTATTCATATAATCCATGAACACCCTAGGAGCATTAGTCACACCAAAAGACATAACTAGATACTCGTAATGACCATAACGGGTCCTAAAAACAGTCTTCAAAATATCCTCAGACTTCACTCGGATGTGATGGTAACTTGACCTAAGGTCTATCTTGCTAAACATACAAGCCCCTACCAGCTGGTCCATAAGGTCATCTATTCTAGGCAAGGGATACTTGTTCTTAATCGTCACCTTATTCAACTGATGGCAATCTACACATAACCTCATGGTTCCATCTTTCTTCTTCACAAACAACATTGATGCTTCCCATGGGAACACATTGGGTCTCACAAACTGCCTATTCCAACAACTCTTCTAGCTGTTTCTTGAGCTCAGCTAACTTTATAGGAAATATCCTATAAGGAGCTATGGATATGGGTCCTGCACCAGATACTAAATCTATAGAAAACTCTATCTCTCTCAAGTGGTAGGCCGGATATATTCTCAGGAAACACTCCTGGAAACTCTCTAACAACAAGGAGGTCACCTAGAGAAACCTTGGTCTTTACTTTCAAATTAGACAAGATCATGTACACTTGAGCATTTTCTTTCAAAGATGATACAATTTGGTTAGCAGAGATAAACATCCCATTTTCACTCACCTCAGGATCACCAAACACCACAGTTTGATAAAAACAGTTTAACAAGACATGGTTGGAAGATAACCAGTCTATTCCTAGAATAACATGAATTTGGGTGAGAGGTAAACAAATCAGATCAATAAAGAATTTCCTATCATAAATTTCTACAAGACAATTCAAACACACATCAGAAGTGAAAATAGACCCACTAGTTGGGGGTCTCAACCACAAGATCACCACTCAAAGAAGACACAAAAAGTTTAAGTTTCTCCAATCATAAATAAAATATAAATGAATGGGTCACACCGGAGTCAAATAACACAAGTAACGGAATCCCATATCTTCCTTGGTAATGGGGAAAGTACCTCACTAACTCTTCAAACTTGGTTGTATACTCAGCCATATCATAATCCCTTGCTTAAGCTCTAATAATTTCATCTCTTTCTTGTTTCTAGCAGCTTCAGGAAAGTATTTCATTATAAATACCCTCTTGAAGGTTTCCCAGGTCACAACTTGACCTTCAGCCTCAAAGCATGGAAAACATCAACTATTGCGTAGTTATTCCTACCAACCATTACTTCTTGTGTACACCAAGAAGTGAAAACATGGAAGGGATACACACAACAAAAGAACAATACAATTCTACACCCACTTAATCACTATAGAGGGTTGATGCCTCGAGAAATCTATCATCTACAACAATTCTCCCTCGAGACATTAACACTTATCATTTACTATTTGTATTCTTGACTGCTTGCCATAATGTTCCTTTGCACTTCACTAATTATCCACATGGTCAGTCTGATAACTCGTGACCAGGCATTGGAACTTATGGTATAACAGACATCAGAATTACAAACATGTTATGACCACCCTAAGAAATCTCCACAACCTATGCGTCACACCAATGTATGCAAGTCTCAAACAATAACAATCCAAACAACTACAAAACAGTCAATTACTTCAAACATCAATCATCCAACAAGTAACCACAGAATGCACAGAGAAACATAACAAACTCACAACTCACTGGCCAAAAAGGTTCAACCTGCTCTGATACCACTATTGTAACACCTCAACTTACAATCTTGTTATTATTGATTTTTAATGAAAATTGGTTTCAACTTACTTAAGAGCACCAGTTGAATATAACAAACTTTTGCCAATAACTAATACTTCAAGAAAATTTCATCACTTAGTAATATTTATAAACCCGAAGTAACATATAATAAGCGTACAAACTGACGTTGGTTCTATTACATAGTACAAATAACTAAAACACTCGGTAACAAAAGAATACATCTTCAAACTAAACATCTTTAAACAAAATCCTCTTCCTGCAAGTGTTAAGACTCTCGGCAAGTGTACCGATTTGTCGTTGTAAGTTACAAAATTTATAAAGATCGTCTCCACAAGGAGTTGACCTTACTCAGTTAATCTAAATATAACTTAACAGTTCAATAGTGATGTACAAGTAGGTTGAGCGGAATTTCATTTGTTTAAGAAAGTAACGGAAGATAACTAAACTTAGCAAAAATGAAATATATCTATGAGAAAGTGGGATTGGATTTCATCATTCATATCCTTTTATATCCCATATGCATAAATCATCGTCTATCCTTATTGATGCACACAATATTTCACCCCGAATCGATCCCTCGCATTCGAGAATCCTAAGGATATCTACCAAATATCGATCCCTCGCATATGAAGTAAATACCCCAGCATTATAATTATAATCGCGTGCTTTATGCAATCCGAATGTTATGCCCTATTCCTAGCAACGTAACGTAATGAGTAACATCATTCAGTTAAAACCCTAAGATTGCTTTCCAGTTTCACTTAGGATTAAGTTCATGAAACTAGTGATCAAGTAGAATCAAGCATTAAGCACAGAATGAAATTACCAACAAGGAATAGAAACGATTCATGCATAAATAAATATTAAAAGAGATGCATAGGGTTAAGATTACATCCAATCCTCAGAGAAGCTAGTTACTCCTAGTGGAGAGAACCTCTTCAAGGAAAGAATTGCTGAAGGGCCCCATCACCCCTTCTCTCCGACAGAGTCTCCACACTAATCCTCACTTTTGTCACTTTCCTAACCTACCTACTTACTAATATTTAAGCTCCTAAGCTTAAGGAACAACAAAGGAAGAAAGAATGAAGAAGAATGGATGATGAATGATGCAAATTCGTTGGCTATTTATAGAATCCATGACCTGCATGCTTCCACTCGCCCAGGTGACCATTTTCTTCATGTTTTGCTCGCCTGGGCGAGTTAAAGTTATCTCCTTGGAACTTGTGCTGGCCTAGGTGACCATTTTAGCCTGTGGGAGCTCACCTGCACGAGTTAAAGCCTTCAACAGGAAGTAATCTTTGGGCTTTGATGGATTTTGGGCCTGGATTGCTTGTAACACCTCCCATGTTTGCTATGCAAGCCCTCCTTGCTTGCTATGCTTATTCGGAAGCCTCGGATATCCACAGAATCTATCAAAATACAAAGCATGATTGGATTAATCTTCCAAAATATGAACAACAACTTTTATACAAGCACTAGGTGCTATTTAACTAGGTTTAGGGCAAATTTATAATCAAATCTTCTGAAATCGAAAGATAAGTGCCTGCATTTGAAACATGAATTTTACTGAATTAGGGCACTTATCACTCCCCCTAACCTAGAATCTTGCTTGTCCTCAAGCAAAGTAACTAACACTATAATTAATAGGAACATAGAGGATGAACATGCTTTGTAAAGAATCAACTTTTCAGAGTGATCAGAACTTGTTTTCAAATGGTCAACCTTGAGAATTGAAACAAAAGATGAAATTTACAAAACCAAATGCGATTAAGATCAATTCACATTTCATTTCTAAAGAACATCAGAGGAAACACCTTATTGTTTTAAATAGAGGAAAACCTCTCAAAAGTGTTTTAATTCTCCCACGGGTAAGTGTTTGTTCTCAATTCCATCACTGATATATCATAGATCAATTTTGTAGTTCATTTCCCATCAAAACAAAGTACATATTTATCATGGATCATTAGGACTTTTGTGGTTGGGCCTGGCTAGAAAGAAATCTTGGTTTTTCTAGATTTTCAAATGACCTTGGGACTAGGAGAGCAAATAAAGATAAAAAAAAATAGATCATCACCTCCTATTTTTCTTTCCAAGATATCCATGTTTATCATATCAATCTTTTCATTCACCCAACTTTGTATCATTAAAACACAAGGAATTTTGTTTCCTTTCTATTTTTCTTTCTCTTTTTCTTGCACTTTTCTGTCTTTTCTTTCACATTAATAACATATATCCACATTTAAAAAATCTTTTTCATCACATGAGCTACCCAAAAGGTTTCCATCAACAAAATATTCCCTTTTTGCTCTCCTAACCTTAGGTAAGGTAGGGAAATTCTTATCCTAGGTTAGGGTTCCAAAAATATCAAGTGTTGGCTCAAAGGGGTTTTTACAAAGGATAAATCATTTAAGTATTGGGACAGCTTTTTGGCTAGTGGCTTAAAAAAGATGTTCAAAAAGAAAGAAGGCCTAAATCATATCCATGAATCATATGTTATGACAATTAGAAATTTATGCAAAATCAACTATAATTCATATTAATGAGGACACTCAATATAATTTATGTGGATGCACAAACTCACTTGGGCTCAAGGTCTGTTTTCATGTTCAAATCAAATCAATGTTTCGAAAGATGTTATTTATCAATTCCATGTAAAAAGACTTGCCTTCATTTGGTATTTGGAAATCCATTAATTTGTTTTTCATTCTCAAAGTTTCCAAAATCATTTTAGGGTGTTCTGATCCAAATCAAAAAACAAGTTTAAAAATATTTATCTGTTGATTCTTTTCAAAACATGACATATCAGTTAAGCCCCAAAAAAGATTTATACAACCATGTTTAATAAAACAAAAAGTATTTGAAATGTGTATTTTCAAAAAGAGAGAAACCTCTGTGTGCAAGCAAAAAGAAAAAAAATGCACACAAATTATTCAAGCAAACATCAAACATAGTGACTAAATAGCAAAGTACTGAATTTAAACTACAAAGCAGTAAAGAAATAAAATAAACAATGTCACAGAGTTTTGAAGATCATGGCTGAGGAGCTCGGTTTCCTCCATTCAACAGGATCTGCCATGTTCTTCGTGCTTTGTCTCCTCCTGACAAATGAACCTATATCCAAGTTCTAACGAAACAGATAATACTTTCAAAAAGATAAGACATAAACTTTAAACAGACATAAAACATAATACATATAAAATAAAAGACAAAATTTAAAAATACTGGGTTGCCTCCCAGGAGAGCTTCTTTAATGTCGTATTAGCTGGACGCCTTTGTTATGGTTTCGGCTCCCAGCAATTGGACAATATGGATGAGCTCTTGGCTTTTGTATTTTCCTCCAATATTTTTACCAGTTTCTTTTCTTTTGGACTTGTGTTGCTGATAACTGGTTTCTTTAAATTCCCTGCAAGGAAAGCATTGTTAGCATATGGAGGTATTGCATTTACCTTTATCTGTGATTCTTGATTTTTCACTTCCTCTGACAATTCCTCAAAGCTAAACTATTGGTAAGGAATTTTCTTGAAAGCATTTGATTGTGGGATATTATCATTTTCTTCAGATTCACTTATCTCCTCTAATGCTCCAGCTAATATTTTCTCTGAACAATCTTTTCCTTGAACCAACCTCTTGGAGTCAGAAATTCCTCCATTCAAGACATCCACTTTAAAACACTCCCTTGGTTCCTTTGGATTGACTTGTGTGTTTTCTGAAAAAGGTCCACTTCTCTGCCTAAACAGTTGCTTTGCAAGCTGTCCAACCTGAACTTCAAGATTTTTAATGAAAGCCTCAGTATTCTTTTGATTTGAAATGGAAATCTGCATAAACTGAGTTAGAGTATCTTCCATTTTTGCTATTCTATCAGGCTGAGCTTCTTGTTGTTGTGGTGGTGGAACCCTATTTGAAGAACCTACATAAGAGTTGTTAGAAGGACCTGCAAAAGAAGAGTTAATGGGCCCATAATATGCATTATCATTTTGCTGCCTCCATCCATAAGCCTTCTCTTCTTGTTGGCAATCACGAGGTGCTTGTTGAATTTGTTGAGGAAGTTGGCCTGTTTGTTTGGTCAAGGCCTCTATTTGTTGAATCAAGAGTTTATTTTGAGCTAGAATTGCATTTTGAGTATCCGGCTCCATTATCCCTTTTCTTTGCATCGGAGATCTATCATGGTGAGATTGGTAATCACTGACTCACTAATTTTTTATATATGTCCTATTTCATTTATATTATCTTTTTTGATGATTACAATTGCTTCCTCCGGGCTCTTCGACATCATGGTAACTCTAGTTGAGGCATCAAGAATCGTCTTTGTTTGAGGTCTCAAACCACTGTAGAAAATGTGTAGTTGCGCAATATCATCGAAGTTATGGTTTGGACACCTACGCAATAAAGGTTTGAATCTCTCCCATGTTTCACAGAGAGGTTCATTAAACCCTTGGGAAAAAGTAGCAATTGTTGACTTTGCATTTATGAATCTGGATGGAGGAAAGAATATGGAAATAAATTTTTCCTCAACTTCTTCCCAAGTGCTAAGACTTTTATTAGGTTGGGATTGAAGCCATACCTTTGCCTTACCTATCAAGGAGAATGGAAAAGCTCTAAGATAGACAGCTTTAGCATCTGCATCAGAGGCTCCCATGGTACTGCACATTCCATGAAGGTGGACAAATGAGTGTATGGATCTTCATGATCTAGTCCGGCAAAAGGATGTGATCCAATTAGACTGAGCAATGCGGACTTAAATTCCACAACTTTTTTACTGAAATGAGGAATGACTATGTTGTTGTAATGCTTTGGTCCTTGTTGATAAGCATAGTCACCCAGAGTCCTCTTTGGTGGTCTATTTTCTTCTCCCCCTCTATCAGACATATTTAGAGGTGGCTTTACTAGTGAAGGAGAATCAATATAGAAGAAGATTTACCCGATAGCTTTTTGATTGTTTGTTTCTTTTCCTTTATGGTCTAGGTAATTCCTAAATTTAATAACGATGTATCTGCAAGAAATTTACCTCAAAAAGGAAAACGAATAAACTTGCAATAATTTGTAAGTACCGAGGTTAGGGAAAGTAAATAAAACACAAGAGAATTTATACAAAATTAAAAATAACAGAAACAAAAGAATGAAGAAGAATGGGTGATGCAAATTCGTTGGCTATTTATAGAGTCCATGACCTGCATGCTTCCACTCGCCCAGGCGACCATTTTCTTCATGTTTTGCTCGCCTGGGTGAGTTAAAGTTATCTCCTTGGAACTTATGCTCGCCTGGGTGACCATTTTAGCCTGTGGGAGCTCGCTTGCACGAGTTAAAGCCTTCAACATGAAGTAATCTTTGGGCTTTGATGGATTTTGGGCCTGGTTTACTTGTAACACCTTCCATGTTTGCTATGTAGGCCCTCCTTGCTTGCTTTGCTTATTCAGAAGCCTCGAAAATCCACGGAATCTATCAAAACACAAAGCATGATTGGATTAATCTTCCAGACTAGGAACAACAACTTTTATACAAGCACTAGGTGCTATTTAACTAGGTTTAGGGCAAATTTATAATCAAATCTTCTAAAATCAAAAGATAAGTGACTGCATTTGAAACATGAATTTAACTGAATTAGGGCACTTATCAGTAAGCAGCTAGGAAGCCTCTCTTTATTGTTCATCTGCTCACCTGAATGAAAAGCGAGGTTATAGCAGGTGTCAACCACAAACACAAAACACAGGGTAAGTTTATGATAAACATAATTTAAGCAACAGATTATATTCAGTGTGCAATTATTTATAACAACATCCTCAAATTTCAGTTCTAATTTTATATGATGCATGATTCTCCCAAACTCTCAACATCATGAACATGTGGTACTGTAAGGACCCTCATTCTTGGCACCTAACCCCGCGCTGTCGCGCGGGGATTCACATGAGAAAACCATGTTAAGGGTGCCGCGCAGATGGCGCCAGGGCTGGCGCTGATCGCGCCAGACCCACTGGAAGCTGACGCTAAAAGCGTCAATGTGGCACCAGGGGCACCAAAGGTTTTCCAGCCAGCGCGAGTCGCGCCAGAGGTCGCGCAGTTAGCATGGGAAGTGGCCTGGAAAACCTATTTTCTCTGGATTTCCACGCGGCCAGCGCCACGGTTGGCGTGGGTAGCGCCATTTGTTTTAGGAGTTGACACTGGTAGTGTCAAGGTTCACGCTGATAGCGCCAGAAGTGCCCTAGAAAATCAGTTTTCTCTGGAATTTCACGCTGATGGCGCCAGAGGTGGCGAGGGTGGCGACACAGGTCTCGGGAAGTTGGCGCTGATGGCGCGGGGTCGGCGCTGTTAGCGCCGAACCACTGAATTATGGCGCAGATGGCGTGGGAGGTTGCACGGATCGCGCCAGACCTCGGGCAAGCTGTATATTTAAGGGCAATCGTGTAACACCCCGTAGGCCTCCAGAGTATTATCATCAATGTACTCAGTATCGCGCTATTAGCGTTAACTGAACGCGGTGCGGAAACAACAGAATCGTTTTTCTTGATTACATTACGTATGGAATTTAAAACACACAACAAAAATCACAACACAAACCCCTGCTGATCCAGTTATCACAAGCATAAAACAACATAGGCAGAAAACACAGAAGTCTAACAGAAGACATCAGGAAGGAACATAACTAGGATACATCACATAAACTGTACATATACATATATAACTCTTAGTTCTACCACATCAGTGGTTATGCAACATAAATATGTACAGATAGCGGGTGTCCACTCACACCTCACATTTATACAGAAAGATAAGACAGAGACCAAAACAAAAGCTTTTCTGATCTTCATCTGCAGCCCTGAACCACTCCAGCACTCTCAGCTAGGGCCTCCTGCCCCGAGGTATCTCCTCTCCTCTGGAAACACCTGAAAACCACAACCCACAACAGGGGTGAGACAAACGTCTCAGTAAACTCAGGGTTCTGGGAGATCCTCCCTTACCCTGGTTCACCTCCAAGCATACACAAACAAATATCAGAGCTTAGGATATCATCCCAGCTCCCACATACAAAATCTAGGACCTTAGCCTAGCTTTAACACATATCCCAGCTCTCTGGGGTCATCATGCTAGATTTCATCAATATCAGAGGTATCCCACCTCATACTGGCTCTCAAGCCATCTCAGACTCTTCTCATAGAGTCAAGCCATCATCCTGGCAT
>PYAF01005603.1:198258-222684 GCA_007407185.1 Glycine tomentella
ATATATATATATATATATATATATATATATATATATATATATATATATATATATGAATCTTTTCAACTCATTACTGGTGATTTCATTTTGTTCGTAATGTTTGATTCTACTTGATCACTAGTTTTATGAAATTAGATTCTAAGTTTGACTGGAAAATTCTCTTAGAATTTGTAATGAATGAATTCACTCTTTACATTACGTTACTATTAATAGAGAATAACGTTTTGATTGCAAATAGCACGAGATTATGATTGTAATGTTGAGATATTTATTTCATATGCGAGGAATCGATATTCGATAAATATCCTTAGGATTCTCAAATGCGAGAGATCAATTCAGAGTGAATTAATATATGCATCGATAATGTTAGAAAATGATTCACATGTATTAAAATTATTTGGAAAATGAAATTCAATCCTATGTTTCTCTTTAATTAGTTAAATTCATTTCACTTATTTTTGTAATTTTCCGTATTTTCTACGCACTAATTCCGTTATTTCCATTATTTTAATTTCATTAAATCATGAAACATTAATTAAATTTATTATACATAACAATTGAACTATATATTTACTTTTTTATGGAAAACTGAATAGTTCAAGTCACAGTGAAAACAATCTTTTATAAAGTTTCTGCAACGATATTGATATATTTGTCAATAGTCTAACAATTAACTTTGCTTATGTGGGAAGTCTTTTGATGTTGTGTCCCCTCTGCCCAATTACGTGCCACATCATCTTTAGTGGGGTGAGTGTGACCCCTCTTTGCCCTATTGTTGGTTTGTCTAGCTTTCCTGGTGTAATTGTTGCCTCGTACGCTAAAGATATTTGGGTCAACTAGGATCTAATTTGGGCACTCTTGAACACAGATACATGTCAAGTTCTCGTTTCATTGGTTCCGATGTAACATCCACGTGCTTCCTTCATTCAATTTATTATAACACGTTGAAGCTTTGAGTTAGCAAAATCTGATAGGAATAAATAAAGAAAGATAGAAAACATTGACGGAGGACAAATGTGTGTTATCTCATGTTGGAATTCATTCAAAAGGTATGGATCTGAAAATTCCCGACAAGTGCCGGATTTAAATTTTTTGCAATGGTTAAAGTAATGAGGCAAATTAAAGAGAAGAAACAACCAAGCAATTTCTTTTCCTGTATGGTCCTCATCCTACCCTTATGAAAGGATGAATCAGAGGCATGGGTTAGATACTTGATTAATTAGTGGACCACCTATAAAAGAAGACGGTCATTTAATAACCGTCGCGAATTGGCTGTCGTTGAAATTGCTTTTGTAGTAGTGAAACTTGGTTACCACTTGGTTCTCTTTTGCCTACTTCGCGGAAAAGACCCTTGACATTATATAAAAGTCTTGACTCTTTTGCACCTGGTTAGTGGGAGGTGAATACCTTTTTCTTTGTTTTTCTTAAATAACCTTTTATTCCTATAAAATAGAAATTTTAATTTTAATCCTTAAAAAAATTGTTTTGATTTTAATTCCCGTAAAAAAAGAGATTAGTCCTTGTTAACAGCGTTAAAACCTTGGTTATTAGGACCTCTAATATTTTTTAAACAAAGTTTTCATTTATTTTTAAATAATTTATGACACCAAATTAATTGATGAAAAATTTAGAAACACAATTTATATATATAAAACAAATATGACCATGTTATCAACATCACGTTATTTTATCAAATAATGTGATTATTTGACAATAAAAATTAAAATAAAAAAGATTACAGAGATTACAAACAAAAAATCTTAAAATATGTTATTTATAGGGAGTAAAATCTTATTTAACCCTTTATTTTTTATGAATGGATTTGCTTTTCTTAATCGAATATGAATACAAAGATTCTCCACCACCTTCGTTATCTTTGCTGACAAGGACACTTCTGGTGAGAAAACATTGCCGGCAGGTTTTTCCTTTGGCACTTTCTTTGGACGGATTAAATTGCAAAGGAAAAACACAAAGAAAAACTGATGTACCAAATTTATTACCTAAATGCTTTGAGACAATGAAGTCTACATGAATTGGGAACCATTTCCGTGGCAAGTTTTGCTAGGTGACTGACTCATCTGAAGAAGATAACAAAGAAATTCTTCTGATTGGTTTCGCCATCATATTTGGCTGTAGATTCTTGAGTCTGGATCCTCTCCTTTAAAATTCCTCTACAGCTCTTCTCCAGCAATTTTGTAGAGCATTAGATGTATCTTTTGGTTGAGAATAAAAACTAAAAAAATCAAATAATGCTTCTCTCTCTCAAGATCATCTTGATGATTTTTTTTAATAAAAGCAATTGACAATTCTTGTTTTCTTAAAGAACCTTTTTAGAGTCGAGTGTCTACTTCAATTGATTGATCAATATGTGACTTATTGTAAACCCACTAATAATGTATTAGATTTTCACGGTTGAAATAAAGAATTTTTTTAGAAAAATATGAAAAAGGTATATATTCTATATGTTAAATATTTTAAAATCATTACAACGGAAAATTCTATATTTGATATATTTTAAAATGAACATTAATAATTACAAAAGCATATTTTTAATTTACAAAAATAAATAAATAATTAGTAATAAAGAAAAAAACCATCTAATTAATACAGTTTATAATTTTCACTTTTTCTTAGTTTATTATTTATATGTTGCTTTTTTTTAGATAAATTTAAACAAGGTGAAAAAATGATAAACTTATTAATTCGGTGTTTTTCTTTATTTGTTAATCTTTATTTATTTATTTATTCAAATTAAAATATATATTCTCAATACAAGAATGTTTGTTATTACAATGGACTTGTTATAGTGGGTCACAAATTTGTTTGTAATATAGATGAAATACAATGGGTTTAGTCGCCGATAAATTCTAGACAATTTTTCTATCAGTAATATTGACAAAATATAATGAATTTAGCCGTGCGGGTTTCGCCCATCCGTATTTACCAATTATGAATTATTGTGGAGGAATTTTTTGGTGGGGTATTCATTGCTTGCTACAGGTTGAGATGGGAAGGGATATAGCATACTTTGTCATAAATGTTGATGTCATACGTATCAATCTTCATGGCAATTATCTTTTTTGACTTTGGGGGTTTTATGCTGGTGTGGGATGATCTTAGTGGGGCTGTTGTTGGATTAAGAATTTTTATGACATGAGGTGGTCAAATTTTATGAAGTGGGTTACATATAGAACTCTATTATAAGTGCTGTAAATCAGGTTGCTACATGGTAATGCAACAAGAATGCATTCACATGATGTAAATGTTATTATATAAAGGATAAGTTTCACGAAGTTAGCTTGGGTGTGAAATGTCTTAAATCTTTAAAGAGCTATAAATGATTTTTATTCTAGATTAAAACATGATACTTTTTTCTAAACTTATAAGCACTGAAGCACAGCTTGAAATTTTAGCATGTTTCAATTCTAGGCACAAGACATAGACACTTGATATTGGTTGAACCTGTTGGAGCTAATAGCTACCAAAGCACACACCTGACTACTACAAAAGTTAGTTTCTACGACGGACGTTCAACGATGGTCGTAAGAAAACCGACCTGATATCGTAATTGGTGGCAATTTTGTAATTATTTGAACTGTCGAACGAAAACGACATCGATTTCTATGATGATCGTCGTTGTTGACTACAATTCAAATACGGTTACAAGATGACCATCGTTGTCTTCGAAAATTTAAAGACGGTTTCGTAAACAACCGTCTTTGAACAATTTAAACTTAAAAACCTAATGCCTTTTCGCGTGTTACACAACCTTCTACACAAACACCTGTTTGCTCCCCTGTCTCAGAACAACATTCATGGTCGTCGATCATTTTTGAAGACATTGAACATTTGATACTCCCTCGTAGATCAAGAAGTTGTTTGACTGATTCTGACACCATGTATGTTGTGAGAGGTGACCGTTGAAGCCGACATTGTCGTTGTCAAAGTCGCCAGGAACTTTGTTGCATCGATCTGCAAGTACGCGTGTAGATAGCTTCATTCTTTGTGCTTGTTCTTTCGATGGTTACACAAATAAATGTTTGATTTTGTTCAAGTTATGGAGGTTTGTTGTAGATAATGGAGGTTCTTTGTTAACAACTATTGAAAGGAAGTTTTTTTTTTTTTTAAACAGAAATGTGATTCTTGATATATTAATATTTGGTTATACACCCATGACAAAAAGTTATCAAAATCCTACGAAAAAAACAATAAAAGCAGCAACCGCATATATATGCCTAAGAATTGGCATTGACAGATCAAAAAACTAAATAAAAGGTAAAGATAAAATTCAAATATATAGGATAAAAGTAACTACCAATATTGATTTAGGATCATTTTACCAATATGAAAAGAAGCGTAGGCATCAATGCACTTATATTCAATCTGTGTTTGTGTCAGCTCCTTTTGATTTCCATTCGCTGGTGCATACTGCCTTTGACTTCTCCATGTTAAGACCTACCAACTCCTTTGCCAGATATTTCAGTGGCCCAAAAGAAATCTGATTAGGCCATTTTTCGTTTGCCAAGAGGGAAACATGTATGCCCTTATTGCACTCCAACCCATAATCATTCTTAAGCATCATAAGATCATTCATCACTCCAACACCAACAAATTCAAAGTTAGAGTCCATCAAAAATCTCCTTAGGGACTAGGGAATATTGTCCATATGGAACAGTTGAATGATCAGGCACTTGTTCTCAATACTCAGTTGCAAAACTGTAACTTTCATATTGGGGCTTTTGGCAGTCATCCATTCAGTGTCTAATCCAACTATCCTTTGTTTTCCTACATATGTTGATGAAACAACTTGAATCCATTTATCTAATATGCTTGATTTGTCAATGATTATTGTTTCAATGGTTAGACCATCACAAGACACCAAATACATAGAAGTGGATGGGTCAAACACAATTGGGTTGTTATTACTTGCGGTCGTGGTCAATAAGTTTCCAATCGAAACCTTTGTTAAGAAACACGCAAAACAACAACCTTCCTCATCTGGGTGTTTAAGTTAATATTTATATTTATGATAAATCAGACATTAGTATGTGAAATTAATGGCTTCATTTTTGACATGCATGTGTTCAATTGTTTTAAGTGAGATATGAACTTTTTCATATAGGACATTGGTGAATTTTCTTTCTGTAGGGAAGCCTCAAGAGTTTTCGAAAGTAGCAACCTCAACATAGGGTCTTGTGATAAAAGACAGTGACCTCTCCAGTGGTATGTATTATATATATAATGTTCACTGATATGCTTCCATATAGCAATAGAAAAAACAATGTTGATTGTTGAACACTATATACAATTATATATATATAAGGATAGAGAAAATATTAGTTTATGTGAATAATGTTGGTATCATTATTATGGTGATGATGATCAAAGGGTTGTAGGATTGGGGATGGGATAATGGGAAGGAATACTAGTTATAAGTGATGATGGGATCCAGTTAAGGATACAAACCACGTTTGATGTTATGTTTGAATTCCAAAAGTTGTATTTCATTATCTGTTCTAATAGGTAGGTTCTTAATTATCTTAACCCACCAGTGTTGGTAAGAAAAAGTTATGAAACAAACATTTTGATAATAATGTTGAATTAGCTCGAACAAGAGAAGTAATAGCAGCATTTGGTGGAAGTTATGGGACTGAGCTCTAGCAACCATGTGCATAATTTTTTATATAAGTGATAAGATTTTCATTTGGGTCAGTTGACCATAGCTTATGTTTAACGTTACCAATTTTTGCTTGTTGCAATATTTGAAAACAATGAGAATACACACAATAAACAAAAGGGGGTGAATTGGTTTAAACTTGACCTTCTAAAATCTTTAGAAAATCAGAGTTAAATGATCTTTATCACAAATAAACCAAGAATGCTTCAATCAATCAAATCACTCAGCCCAAGAAATCAATTACAAAAAAACTACTTGTTGAGTAATAAAGAATTCACCAAGAACCACAAACTAAAATAACTTGAAGAGATTAAAAGAAAGTAATCAACACAAAAACTTATATTGGTTCACCTCTCAACAAGAGAAGCTACATCTAGTTTTTTCTAATCAAAACTATATTAGATTTCAACTATTCACAAATTTCAGTTCTTACAAGCTTTACAACAATCACCCTTTATCAAACCTAGATAAAGAATAGAAATCTAAAACTCTATTAAATTCCTAGTGATCAAGACATAGAGAACTCTTCTCTACTCTTTCCCTCTAGAGAAACCCACTCTAGAAAAACTTCAAGAACCCTTGTAATAGTTACAAACAACCAAAAATTCAAAGATGAATTTACAAGTAAAGCTATTGGAGAGAAACAACCTGATGATCCACTGAATATGAATGAATATGAGTTACCAAAAAGGATTGAAATGAAAACCAATTTCAGAACTTCTCCAAAAAGCTTCTTTGTTGTCTTGCCCAAGAAATCTTTCAAAACACCATGAAGATTTGAATTTGTGGGTCAAGCACGTTAGAACTCAGAGTAACCTTTCTCAATCTCAGAAGACTTATGAAAAATTTTAGAATTTTGTAGAGCTTTGTAATGTGTATTATTTTAGAAAAGCCTTAAGCTATTTATAAAAAACAGTTGTAACTGAATGTAATCGATTAAATTGCCTAAGTAATCGATTAAATTTTCATTTGTAATCGATTAAAATGTTCTTCAATTTTCTGAAAAAGTTATATGAACAAAGTAATCGATTATTTTGACCTGTAATCGATTACTATAGGGATACATTGTTCCATAAATGAACTAAGTAATCGATTACTGATAAATGGTAATCGATTAACACAGTCATGTCTTGTTCTATGTTTGAACTAAGTAATCTATTACTGATAAATGGTAATCGATTAACACAGTCATGTCTTGTTCTATGTTTATGCTGAGTAATCGATTACTTAATGCTGGTAATTGATTATTTTTTCTTCAATGCTCAGGTAATAGATTCCAATATGTGGTAATCGATTAAAACAGTGGAAAAATAGTTTTTCCAAAAACTTAAAACCATGAGCACTTTGCTTTGATGCAATCATAAAATCTCAAACCTTTTCACAAAGCATGTGCTTATGTAAAATCATGAATGCAAATAAATGAATCATGTTAATGCAATGCAATCAATCATAGGATGATTCTCTCCTACATCAAGCAATTACAAATGTCTTCAATTGAATGGCATGTACAAAGATAAAACACTCATTCATCTTTAACATGTATCTTGATCCACATTCATGCTCCCTTTGTATCTAACAAGAAAGACTAATGTTAAATGTTACCAATTTCTGCTTGTTGCAGCGTGCTCACTCTTATTTTATCCTTTTTTTCCCAAATTTGACACACTTCCCATTCCGAACAGAATGTTCAATACAATCAAACATGCTTAAATTTTTATCCTCAAACATGAATCCAGTTTGTGGGACACAATTTATAGCTACTGCACAAACAAAGGTAGCTTCTTGTTTGCGAAAACTTCTAGTTGTTGTTGAACCCTGTTGTAATGAACATGAAATGGAATTAGTGGTCATAGGTATGATAATGTAAAAAGCTGGAACTTTTGTTTACTAAAATTGAAGTTGAAGTTTCAAATTAATATCCAAAGACTATGTGTGTTTGCCAATTCATCCAAAATTCAGTAATCAATGCCATATGCACTTATGATGTTGATTTGCTATTTATTTGTTTGTGGGTACAACTTCGTGACCCTGTTAGTTGGAGATCACCGGTTGCCTTAGCTGGCATACTTGATAACTGCCATTAGCAAAATTGTTGTACCATTGATTGTGCCCATTGTAGGAGGTATGTATGTCTTTGTTACACTTTTTTGCATATTACATTTGTATGTGTAAAATGTGTATCTGATTGTATTAAAGTTATTTTCATTTATAGTGAACCTTAGTGTCCCGTTCGAGATTCAATAAATGATTAATACATATAGTTTGGATTAATCGTTGTATTGGATCTTGAATTGTCCGTTTGGTCAGTTTGGGAAGATTCATTTTTTTACATAATTCATGTGCGGAGGTTAACTAGGAGTTGTTCAATTTGATGAAATTTTGGATAAATGCATATCCCTTTGATCTTTGGGTTCACAGTTGATCGTTGTGAATTGCTTTCACTGCTTTCACCTTGTATACTTGGAGATGGAAGCCAAATGATGTCAAAATTTTGTCATATTAAACAACACATACTAAACCTATACACATGAATTTTGTAAAAAAAAAAAAAAAAGGTCTTCCTGAATAGGATAGGGCCACACCTTTAATGAAGTAGGTGTCATGTTTACGCATGTTGGATAACCTTATAAGTATCACAGCAGACTAAACATGGATCGCAGTTGGATGAAAACATCACGTATAACTGACGAGTATGAGAATGGGGTTGAATTGTTCTTGCAATTTGTTGAAGTTAATGCACCACCATTGGGTGGAAAGTTTTTCTGCCCTTGTGTTAAATGTAGGAATAGGAGATGTCAGTCACTAAATGAGATTAGCTCACATCTTATATGTGGAGCCATCATCCAAAGTTATACTAAATGGATTTGGCATGGTGAATTGTCAGACATGCCATCAAAGTCTTAAATGGTATGTGGTAAAGAAGCATTTGGATCTTGGTTAGAAGAAATGATACGTGATATTGGGCAAGAGGGTTTTCACCAAGTACATGCACCTTACGATGACCAATTAAAAGGTGATTCAAATAAGCCATTGAATGCGGGTGCACAACATTCACAAGGATGTCAGTAGTGTTAGGTTTGGTAAGTTGAAAAGCAAGATTTGGGTGGAGTGACAAAAGCTTCACCGCATTGCTACTATTATTGAAAAAGATGCTTCTTGAGGATAACATACTCCCAACAAATCTACAGTACCAAAAAATCCATGCATGCCCTAACGATTGCATATTGTACAAGAATGACTTTACCGAGTTGCATAGTTTGTACAAAGTGAAGGACGACGATAGTAATGATGATGCACCCACAAAGAACCTTCATCCAACAAAAGTTTGTTGGTATCTTCCCATTATTCCAAGATTTCAGCGACTGTTTTTTTAATAAAAATGATGCCAAACATCTTAGGTGGCATGCAGAAGGTAGAATAACTGATAGGTTGTTGTGCCATCCTGCTGATTCTCCCCAGTGGAAGACAATTGATTCTTTGTATCCCGATTTTGGGAAAGAGACAAAAAATCTAAGGCTTGCTCTTGCTTCAGATGGTATGAATCCTTTTGGTAACTTAAGTACCAACCACAATTCATGGCCAGTTTTGTTGATGATTTATAACCTCCCTCATTGGTTATGCATGAAGCGAAAATACATTATGCTGACTATGATGATAGCAGGTCCAAGACAATCAGGCAATGATATTGATGTCTATCTTAATCCGTTGATTGAAGACTTGCGGAAATTGTGAGTCGACAGCGTTGATGTGTTTGATGCACCTGTGCAACAAACTTTCTTGTTGCGTGCAATGGTTTTTTTACCATTAATGACTTTCCAGTGTATGGGAATTTGAGTGGATACAGTGTCAAAGGACATCAAGCATGTTCTATCTGCGAGAAACAAACAAGCTATGTCCAACTAAAACATGGAAAGAAAATAGTCTATACTCGGCATCGCAGATTTCTCAAACCTTATCACTCGTATCGGCGATTAAAAAAAGCTTTTAATGGAAGCCAGGAGAATGAAATTGCACCGAAACCATTAGATGGAAATGAAGTTTATGATCGTGTGAAGGACATTGTCACTATCTTTGGAAAGACCCAAAATAAAGATGCACAACATAAGAACATCTAGAAGAAAAGGTATTTTTTCTTTGATCTTCCGTATTGGTTCGTTCTAGATGTTAGACATTGTATAGACGTCATGCATGTTGAGAAAAACATATGCGACAACTTAATTGGAACACTACTCAACATTAAAGGCAAAACAAAGGATGGTTTCAAAAGTCGCCAAGATTTGGTTGAATTAGGTTTACATCAACAATTGCAATTAAATGTCTTATCTTTTTGAAAATACCATCTGTTTTGTTAGAACTTTGATATAGGTTCAACCTGGCTTTGATACCACTATTGTAACACCTCAACTTACAATCTTGTTATTATTGATTTTTAATGAAAATTCTTTCAACTTACTTAAGAGCACCCAATTGAATATAATAAAATTTTGCCAATAACTGATACTTCAAGAAAATTTCATCACTGATTAATATTTATAAACCTGAAGTAACATATAATAAGAGTACAAACCGACACTGGTTTTATTACATAATACAATTAACTAGAACATTCTGTAACAAAAGATATATCTTCAAACAACATATCTCTAAACAAAATCTTCTTCTTGTAGACAACTAGGCAGTCTCTGTAAGACCCAAACTTCTAGCGTGGATGGCATGGGGTGCCGCGTGGATGGTGCCAGAAGTTCAGCTGAGAAAACCATGTTGGAGGTGTGGCGCGATCAGCGCCAAAGATGGCGCGGTCAGCACCGGACTCACTGGAACATGGCGCCAAGGGTGCCAGGTTGGCGCGAAGAGCACCATGGTCTCTGGAGTTTGGCACCAGGGGCGCCATGGTGGGGCGAGAGGCGCCAGAGTTTGCAGCCAGCGCAAACAGTGCCAGGTGTGGCGCGGGTAGCGCCACAGGTTTGGGATGTTGGCACTGATGGCGCGGGTGCGGTGCGGTTAGCGCCACAAGGTCGGTGGAGCTGGCACGGGAAGCACCAGAGGTGGCGCGATCAGCGTGGGACCTCTGGCAGACCCAGTATATAAGGCCAGGTCGCATTTTTGGGAGAAGAAAACCCTCTTCTTCTTCCTCTGAGTCTCCTGCAGCAATGGGAGAGCTTCGCAAGCTCCCTTGACCTTGTTTCTTCACCCTTATCACTTCCTAAACCCTTTTAATCTCCTAGAAACCTTAAGAGAGCTTGAATCCTTCCTCCATATCCTTTGAACCGCAGAAAAGCTCCTTCTCCGAGAGAGGCTGAAGAGAACTCGAGTTTGGGAGAGGAACGACGGTGATTCAGCTGCACCAGGGCTAGGGAGAGTAGCCCAGAGGCCTTCCTCATCAATTCTGAGGTAAGAAACTCGAGTTTCTTCGATTGATTTATGGTTTGGGGATTTTGATAAATAGTGACCCACTGTTGGTAGAGCTAGAATTAGCTTTGGGTCCAGTTGAGATATGTGTTTAGGATGATGAGAGGAGGAAGGATTAGCTTTCAGTTTGTGATTTGGTGAATGTTGGTTTTTGCTCTAGGTTGTGCATGTGTGACTTGGATTGAGTCACTTGATATTGAGACATGCAAGAGCCATATTGATGGGCTTGTGGTGCCTGAGAGGCTAAGAGAACGGTGTCTTGTGGTTTAGACCGTTCAAGCCCTATGGAAACCCTTGAGTTGTCGGGTTGTGATGGTTTATTACTTTATGCAATTGATATATGTTGCATGAAAAGGCTAATTTGGCCTATTGATGTTATGATATATATATATATATACATATGGATCTCAGAAAGAAAACCCTGGTGGCTTATTGTTGTTTATGATTAGCCACACACCGGGATGGTGTTAGAATACATTTGTATGAGACTAAACCCTAAGATAGACACTGAGAGAGTGTGAGGGGGATGATACACCTATTGGTACAGGTGTGATTGGCCTTGGGCCTTTTGATGGATGAACACTGTGTGGGTGTTCTGTGAATTCTCTACGAGACAAAGACCATGGTGGTGGTCTGTGATTAAGATAAGATGATGCTGGAATAGTATCGTGCAATATGAGATTCTCTAGCCAGTAGAATAGGTTCTGTGGAAGTCCTGAGGGATTGAGTGCCTCCTGTGTGAGATGATCTCTCTCAGGCATTGGATTGGAAGTCCTGAGGGAGAGAGTGCCTCTTGTGTGGGATGATCTCTCTCAGGCATATGAATGGAAGCCCTGAGGGATTGAGTGCTCCCTGTGTGGATGATCTCTCTCAGGCAGTGGTTGTGTATCCTGAGGGATTGAGTGCTCCCTGTGTGTATGATCTCTCTTAGGTAATGGACTGATAGCCTGAGGGATTGAGTGCTCCCTGTGTGGATGATCTTCCTCAGACCAGGATTGGAAGTCCTGAGGGATTGAGTGCTCCCTGTGTGGATGATCTCTCTCAGACAGTGGATTTGGAAGCCCTGAAGGATGAGTGCCTCCTGTGTGAGATGATCTCTTTCAGGCAAGTGATTGAGCGAAAGTCCTGAGGGATGAGAGCTCCCTATGAGGATAGTCTCTCTCAGGCATGTGTTTGTGAAAGTCCTGGACATGATTGCCCTGTGTGGATGTTCTTTCCCAGGCCAGTATATATGAAAGCCTTGGAGGTGATTGCCCTGTAAGGATGTTCTTTCCCAGGCCAGGCTGTGTACAGATATGTTGTATCTCTAAGAGAGGGCTTCCCGAGGGGATGAGAGCCTAGAGCCTCTTGGATGAGCCATATCTGGATCAGTTAAGTCCTGAGTGGTTGACTCAGGCCATGCTTTGTATAGTTCATGAGGCGGTGCCTCTCTGGTATGATAGTGTCCAGTAGTTTACACTCTATGATGGTATCTCTGTGAGATGGTTATGAGACGGCTGTGAGAGCCAGTGTGAGGTGTTGCACCTCTGAGATTGATAGTGTCCAGGGATGACACTTGTTTGATGTTACCCGGTAGCCGGGTTCTGAGAGCCAGGATGATGTCCTAGGCCTTATTTCTGGTTTTGTATATGTGTATGCTTGGAGGTGAACCAGGGTAAGGGAGGATCTCCCAGAACCCTGAGTTTACTGAGATGTTTATCTCACCCCGTGTGGGGTTGTGGTTTTCAGGTGCTTCTTCTAGAGGAGAGGAGCAGTCACGGGGCAGGAGGCCCTAGTAGAGTGGCTGACATGGAGGAGGGTTGCAGATAGAAGATCAGAAGAGTTTTGTGTTTTGTCTTGTACTCCCTGTGTAGGGAAAGGGTGTGTGTGTACACCCATGGTGTTGTACATATTATGTTGTATGACCACAGATGTGGTCTAGATTCTGAAATGTATATGTACAAAACCTTATGTTGTTATGATGGGATGTTTCCTCCTGTTTATCTGTGTTTGGTTTTGTATCTGCCTATGTTTTATGTTTGTGTTAACTAGATCAACAGGGGCTTGTTTATGATGTTATGTGGCATGTTTTATGTTCCGTGCATAATGAAATCAAGAAATTTGATTCTATCGCTTCCGCATTGCTTTTACATGACGCTTTTAGTGTGATTATGATATTATTAATGATAATACTCCGGAGGCCTACAGGGTGTTACATTTAATGGTATCAGAGCGGTTTCTTGATGGAAGCATTATGTATGGAATTGTGTGTTGCCTTTGACTGTTGTTTGAACTGACATGAGCATTGCATTTGGGTACACTAATTGTGGGCCTGATCAACTCGCTGTTTGGTGTACATGTGCAGTGTCATGCCGAGATCCAGAAACAACAGTAGGGCGACCAATGCCCAGTCTAATCCAGTGGCGGCTGCGATGGCGGCCATGCAGCAAGAATTAGCTGCAAATAGGCAGATTCATGAGGATATGCAGCGTGAGATGGCTGCTGGCAGAGAGAGGTATGAGGCCTTGATGAAGGCTCATCAGGAGTTGTTAGAGGAGGTGAGAGTTCAAAGGAGGGGTGACAGAGTATCCCCCACACCTCCTGTGTATGAGGGCGAGGGAAGTCGCCATCAGGTTGGTAGGAGCCACCTGAGAGGGGACTAGATGTCCCATGTTGAGACAGAGATAGATGTTGCAGCCCGAGGGAAGATGCTTATCACTTTTCGTAAGCATGACCCTCCAGCCTTCCACGGTGGATATGATTCTGTTGCCGCAGCAAGGTGGCTGCAGGCTATGCAGAAGATCTTTATGGTGATGGAGTGTCCAGATCACCAGAGGTTGCTATATGCAACCTACATGCTGCAGGGCGATGCCCATGAGTGGTGGACGACCACGGCAGAGTTGTTGAGAAGCCGGGGAGAGGTTCTTACCTGGTGGATGTTTGAGGCCTGTTTCCTGGACAAGTACTTTCCCAGGGATGCCAGAGAGCAGAAACAGGCGAAGTTTGACAGTCTAGTCCAAGGGGACATGACTGTGGATGAGTATTTGGCGAGGTTTAATGAACTGGCCAAATATGCTCATTTCAGGAGATCCATGCTAGATGTTGATGTCCTAGTTGCTAGGTTCCAGAGGGGACTTAGAGGGGATATAGAGGTACTGGTGGCCGGTAGTGGATCTCGAGACATGGACAGCTTGGTGAGACAGTGTCGCCAAGTTGAGGATGTGCTTCACAGACACCGAGGTAAGCAGTCTACTTCCTCGGTAGGGCAGAGGGTGGATAGACCCAGAGTTTCTGACCCAGCTATGAAGGGCAAAGGCAAAGAACTGGGAGTTTCGGTTTCAGCTCAGAGACGCCAGAAAGGGCCCGGTCAGATAGGACTATTGCAGAGGCCAGGTACACCTCCCAGGTGTGATGCTTGTGGGAAGTATCACCGGGGAGTATGTCCTACGGGTCAGCTGGTATGTTATAGATGTGGCGAGCAGGGCCACTACGCGAGAGATTGTCCTTAGATGGACAATCAGACGGTGAATATCTCCAAAGGTACCAGATATGCCGTCAGAGTTTCTGACCAGAGGCAAGGTATGGTTATATACCTGATGTGTATATTTATATATGTTTATATGTGTTAGTTTCTCCATTCGTGTTATGGAGAGTATCACGCTTCGAGGAAGCGGTGCTTGTTGAGAAAGATAGATATCGACCTCTCTAGGAGATGGGTCCGGGAGGACATCCTCCTAGTTAGTTTGCTCATGGTTGATGATATCCCAGGGATCGGTGATCCCTCAGGACCAAGGGGATAGGAGACGGGTCTAGGACATCCTTCTATTCTCAGATGAGATAGGAGACGAGTCAATAGACATCCTTCTATTCTCGGAGGTACCATATACGTGCATCCATGCGAAGGAGTAGCACCCAATGGGATGGCACGGGTGTGAGTTTCCGGTCTCACACTGATGTGGGCGTTGATGATATCCACCAGGCGTTGATGAGATCCGCCATGTACAGAGCAAGATGCCTTGCTCACGATGTTTGAGGGCCGGGAGGCCAGGCCAGGTGGCTAGTATGCTCGAGATGCGTCCCAGCAGAGGCTTGGACATGTACTGAGATATTGAGCATGATAGCATGAGGGTGTTCCATGCGTAATGACAGTCTCTGACTATGAGTTAAGTGATCAGCTCAGAAATGTGTACCTGTCGATGATAGAGGGTATTGGCCTCGAGTTGTGAGGGACCAAGTTTGATGACGAACAGATTCGGAGAATCTGAGAAGCCCAGCCGCAGGATGAGGCTGTGAGGGCTACGTTAGACCAGTAGGATATCTCTTAGAAGGCTCATGACTTATGATGAGTCAAAGTCATGTTGCAGTGATTGACGATGTTTTAGTGAAAGTAGATAAATTCATCTTCCCTGCAGACTTCATAGTCTTAGATATAGAGGGTGAAAGTGAAATCCCTCTGCTGTTAGGAAGATCGTTTTTAGCAACTGCTAGGGCCTTAACTGATGTAGAGCAGGGCAAACTTGAACTTAGAATGGATAATGAATCTGTTGTCTTTAACGTGTTTGATGCTATGAAACATCCAGCTGATGAACATGATTGTTTTAGGCTAGATGTGTTGGATAATGTTGTTTGTGCAAGTATGACAACAGAGATAACAGCAGAAGAAAATGCAGCAGAAGCAGAAAGCACAGCAGCAGAAATTGCTACAGAAATTCATATTGCAGACCAAGAATCCACACCAGAAAATACTGAAGCTGCGCTGGAAGTGCTAGAGAAAAAGGAAGATGATATTCCAGCTGGAGCACCTAAGGTGGAGCTGAAAGAATTACCTGAGCATCTGAAGTATGTATTCTTAGGTGAGAAAGAAACATATCCAGTAATCATCAACAAAGGGCTGGAATGGCATGAAGAGGAAAAGCTGCTGAATGTACTCAAGGAGCACAAGACAGCCATTGGCTGGTCTATCTCTGACCTGAAAGGTATAAATCCCTCCTTCTGTACTCATAAAATTCCTATGGAAAGTGATGTTAAACCAGTAAGACAACCACAAAGGCGACTCAATCCTACAATGAAAGAAGTGGTAAGAAAAGAGGTTGTCAAGCTGCTGGATGCCGGTATGATTTATCCTATTTCAGACACAGCTTGGGTAAGTCCAGTTCAAACCGTTCCAAAGAAAGGGGGCATGACAGACATTCAAAATGACAACAATGACTTGATCCCCTCAAGAACAATTACTGGATGGAGAATGTGTGTGGATTACAGGAGGCTTAATGATGCAACCAGAAAAGAGCATTTTCCACTCCCTTTCATGGACCAAATGCTTGAAAGGCTGGCTGGTTATGACTACTACTGCTTCTTAGATGGATACTCTGGGTACAATCAAATCCCAGTAGCTCCAGAAGACCAAGAAAAGACAGCTTTTACATGTCCCTTTGGGGTGTTTGCATACCGCAGAATGCCCTTTGGACTTTGTAATGCACCAGCAACATTCCAGAGATGCATGCTATCCATTTTCTCTGATATGGTAGAGAATGGCCTTGAGGTATTTATGGATGACTTTTCTGTTTTTGGCTCTTGTTTTACTTCATGTTTGGCTAATTTAGCTAAAGTTTTAAAAAGATGTCAAGAAAACAAATTTAGTCTTGAATTGGGAAAAATGTCACTTCATGGTTAGGGAAGGTATTGTTCTAGGCCACAAAATCTCTGAAATGGGAATAGAGGTAGATAGAGCTAAACTATTGCTAATTGAAAAATTACCTCCTCCTATTAATGTGAATGGTGTGCGCAGCTTTTTAGGACATGCAGGTTTCTACAGGAGATTTATCAAGGATTTCTCCAAGATTTCAAAGCCACTTAGCCAATTATTGGAGAAAGAAACTGAATTCTGCTTCAATGAAGCCTGTCTTAAAGCATTTAACACCTTGAAGCACAAACTCACCACTGCACCTATTTTGATAGCTCCTGATTGGAGTTTGCCTTTTGAACTCATGTGTGATGCTAGTGCTTATGGAGTTGGTGCAGTATTAGGTCAGAGGAAGGAAAAGTGGTTACATGTTATATACTATGCTAGCAAGATCTTAAATGAGGCACAAGTTAATTATGCCACCACAGAAAAGGAAATGCTAGCTGTAGTGTATGCTTTAGACAAATTCAGGTCCTATTTAGTAGGCTCTAAGGTTATTGTGTACACTGACCATGCAGCTCCCAAATTCTTGCTGAATAAACAAGATGCAAAGCCACGCTTGCTGCGTTGGATGTTATTGTTGCAGGAATTTGATCTGGAAATCAGAGACAAAGCTGGAGTAAAAAACAAGGTAGCTGACCACTTGTCTAGGATTCAGGAGAAAGATTTGCAAGATGGACCAGAAATAGAAATCAATGAATCTTTCCCTGATGAGCAAGTGCTTGCAGTTCAATTCAGTCCATGGTTTGCAAACATGGCAAACTTTAAAGTTGCTGGAATAATGCTGGAAGATTTAAATTGGAAGCAGCGGAAAAAGTTCTTACATGATGCGAGAAGGTATGTCTGGGATAACCCTTTCTTATATTTCCAATGCACTGACAATGTTATCCGCAGATGTGTAGCGGAAACCGAAGTGGCGAATATTCTGTGGCACTGTAATTCCTCTAATTATAGAGGTCATTTTGGTGCAAATAGAACTGCACACAAAGTTCTGCAGTGTGGCTATTATTGGCCAACACTCTTTAAAGATGCTAAAGACTTTGTTGTGCAGTGTGATAACTGTCAAAGAACAGGTAATATTTCTCGCAAAGATGAGATGCCATTGAACAACATCCAAGAGGTTGAGCTGTTTGATGTGTGGGGGATTGATTTCATGGGGCCTTTCCCTAAATCATTCTCCAATCAATACATCTTGGTTGCTATGGATTATGTGTCTAAGTGGGTTGAGGCAGTGGCTTTACCCACCAATGATGCAAAAGTGGTTGTTTCATTCTTGAGGTAGAACATTTTCACCCGCTTTAGGGTACCAAGGGCTATAATCAGTGATGGGGGAACTCACTTCTACAATAAGCAATTTGATAGCTTGCTAGTCAAGTATGGAGTCAAGCACAAGGTAGCTACCCCATATCACCCTTAGACAAGTGGCCAAGTAGAAATCTCAAACCGAGAACTTAAAAGAATCCTAGAGAAAACTGTGGGAACATCTAGAAAAGATTGGGCTAAGAAACTGGATGATGCGCTGTGGGCTTACCGGACTGCATTCAAAACTCCTATAGGTATGTCTCCTTTTCAGTTGGTTTACGGTAAGTCTTGCCATCTCCCTATTGAACTGGAACACAAAGCCATGTGGGCAACCAAATTTTTAAACTTTGAACTGTCAAAAGCTAATGACAAAAGGTTGCTTCAGTTGAATGAATTGGATGAGTTCAGGTTAGTTGCATATGAAAATGCCAAGATCTATAAAGAGAAGACAAAGAAGTGGCATGACAAAAAAATCCGTCCAAAGGAATTCGTTCCAGGCCAAACAAGTTCTGTTGTATAATTCTTGCCTGCGACTATTTCCAGGTAAGTTAAAATCAAGATGGTCCGAACCATTCCTTGTGTGCGAGGTTTATCCCTATGGCACAGTGGAAATTTCCCCCTTGGATAGTGACAGATCTTTCAAGGTAAATGGTTATCGATTAAAGCACTATTTAGGAGGGGATGTGAATAGAAACGTGGTTTCTGTTCCACTCAATCCCACAGATGATTAACAAGGAGGAAGCGTCTAGCTCAAGACGTTAAATGAGCAATTCTTGGAATCTTTCGGAGAAATTGATTACTGATGTAAATACATAGGTTTATAGGTGTTTAAGCTCTTATTACTAGTAGTAGATTTATCATTATGCATATTTCATTTTAGTCATTTTAAGCAACATTCATTCGTAGTTAGATTAATAAAATAAAAAGAAAAATAAAAAGAAAAGAGAAAATGTTGTCAAAAGCACGGCGCTAATCGCACCAGATGCGGCGCTGACCACGCCAACAGGCGGCCAGATCACGCTACTCGCATGCTCCCTCGCGCCAATCGCGCCATTCATTCGTGGCCCATGTCCAATTATCACGCTAATAGCGTGGTATATAGCGTGGATCGCGCGAGATGTTCGAACTAAAAGACTGCATTACCGTGCAGGTGGGCGCGACTAGTGCCACGTGTTCAAACCCAGCCTCCATTCTTCAAGGTTCCACGCTACTCGCGTGGACGTTGGCGCAAGTCACGCCATCTATTCGAGTCTGAAGGTCCTTCCAGTGCAATCTCACGCGAATAGCGCCGTAAATGGCACTATCAGCGCGAGAAGGATGCATCAGTTGGTCTAATTTTTTCTAATCCATGCTACTAGCATGAAACACCACGCGAATCGCGCGAAAAAGGATAGAAGAATGACCTTCCAGTGATTAATGGCACGAACCGCGCCAAGTATAGTGCTGATCGCGCGAGGTCGTGATAATTGTTTTTTATTTCAAATTGAGGAATTCACGGCCTCACTCCTACTCCCCTTTAAACTGCTCCATAGAGCTCGCCTGGACTTCTGCAATCACCATCAGTCACCATTATCATCCTTTAAAAGCTATACCACACCCATTATCCACTATTCCTCTCTCAGTCCCTCTCCGTAACCCACACTCCTCTCAATCCCAATTGTTGTCGCAAAACTCGAACTAGTAGGAACCTAGGCTTCCATTCACTATAATGGCTAGAGATAAGGTAGGCCTTCATGACCTTCAATGGCAATGAATATTGAAATGTGGCTACCTAATTGCTAAAATGGATAATCATAGTTTGTTCACAAACCCTTAATACTGTTCAATGTTCCTGGGTACTATGCTTGGGTCTGCTATTCTGAACTGGATTCTCTGACTAATGGTTAGAATAGTGTTGATAAGCCATGATGAATTTTATGAGTAGTGAAAATGCTTGGTTGCTTGATATATGAACTCTGTTGTGGGTTTGGGATTATTGATTTCTCATGCTTGGGTTACAACAGATGTTAAATTAGCCTAGGGATATGAATTCCAAACTTTTGACTTAATTGGGGGCTCACTGAATTGTTTTAGCATTTTGAAGGGTAAACTTGGTTGACTATTTGATAATGGTGTATATGTGTCTGTCTTATGTCTGAACTTTTGACTATGCTTGAATCACACCTTCGTGAAGCAAGAATTGATTGCTGAAACTGTGCTCATGATATGTTTGATGAATTGCCTGATAAATTTAGGAATGCAGAGCACAATTATAAGGACTAAATTGCAGGGTCCCCTTATTGATTGAATATGAATCAGACCCTGAGTTTTGTATGACAAGGCCATATTATTGATTGATGAACGTATGATGACTTGTCCACAAATTGTTTTAATTGAGCAAAACCAGATGGTAAGCTGGCTTGTGCTTGTTTCTGTTGATATGAATGATACAGCTGCTGTTTGGTGAACCTGGTGGCTGTGGGAATTGAATTAATTGGTTAGGATTTTGAACTGAGCTTGAACATGTAATGACCCAAATCTGGGAATCATTGAGGCTAATCTCATGCATAAAATTGGTTCTAATCCTTGTGCATGTTGTGGCTAAAACTTGAACTTGCACGTAACCTAAATACTTGAGAAGTGAATTGTTTGAATCAATGGTTATCTTGGCAAGAGTTTTAAACCACAGAATAGTTATTGTTAATTCTTGGGCTGTGGTGGGCCAAAGAATGACACAAGACTTAATATATCTGTTTTGTTTGAACTGTGTCCATGACAACATGAATTAGAGGACTTAGGGCCTTCACTAAGCTAAATCTGGGAATCCAGATGGTGCTATTCCTCTCCTTTTCATAATGTGCATATTGCTATCTGATCAAACTGGTGAATTTTGAATTGGTGCTTACATGCAATGACTGAATTAGATCTGGTTGAGCACATATAATGAATCAAATCTGGGAATTGTTGAGTCTCATCTTTTGCTTGTAAATAAGCTTATTAAACCAAATGGTTAGCTAGACTGTGTTTTTATTGTCCATATAAATGATCCACTTGTTGTTTGAATATTTGTTGGTGCTGAAATGAAATACTTGAGATCCTGATGACTGACACTACTGCACTGTCAAAAATTGTTTATGTTGGGGGGTTCTAAATGTTTTAAATCTGGGAATCCTGGGAACACTATAATATCTTAAACACATTGATTCTCTCAGATGCTTGTAAATATGCTTGATGTGTAAGAACTGAACCGTGCTTCCATTTATTGACCACTATTCACTGATGCATAGTGTCCCTGGGTTAATTGTTGATTATTGATCTGATCCACTGAAAGGAACAAATCTGGGAATTATGCCAATTGAATCATATATATATCTGGATTTTGTTCTGAGTTTCAGGGAAAACAGGTTGCCAAAGGGAAGAAGAAGACTACTGCAGCAGGTGGCAGCAAACGGCCAGATTGTCTGATTATGATGAAGCCCGGTTTCGCTCCGCCGAGTGTCAAGAAAGATTCGACACCTGGTACCTCCCCAAGAAGATAATACTGGAGAAGAAGATCATGTGGGATGAACTACCGGAAGGAAACCCGGTGCTGGAGGTGATTCTTAGACGCCAGTGGCAGAGGCTTGTCAGCTTTCCAGAGCCCAGCTCAAGTGCTATCCTGAAGGAGTTCCTAGCCAACGTCGAACCATCCACAGTGGTAAGGAGCATGATTAGCTGGGTCAGGGGTGTCCAAGTCCCCTTTGATGAGAAGACGATAGAGCGCTTCCTTGACACCCGGTATGATCCATTTGAAGGGTGTGATTTCAGCCACCTATTCCTGAGGATGCAACCAGATGCCTTGACCAAGATGTACCAAGATGAGGTACCACAGCTAGCCACCACCATCAGACAAGCCATTACAGGCCTATGCACAGCATGGAAGCCAAAACCAGGCCTTGATTACATACCAGAGAAGCTGAGGAAGCATGATCTAGTGGGAGATGCTGCATTTTGGCATCAGTTCGTGAACCACATAGTTATTCCATCAACCAACATAACTGATGTGAATGTGGAGAGGGCCATCCTGCTCTATATACTCAGGGGTGAAGGTAACTTGTACATTTCTAACATCCTTTCTAACCGCATACTTCATATGATCCAGGATGCTAGCAGCAAGTCTTGGCTGGCCCATTCGTCTTTGATTTCTCACCTGTGTCGCCACGCGGGTGTTGAAATATTAGATGACGAGCCTATGGACATGCCGATCGCGTCATTAATGGGCCACAAGACATATTTAGATGCTATGAAGAACGCTGCTGAAGAACAGGTCATTCGAGCTTCAAAGCTCCGCCCAGAGGAACTTGCAGCTCGCAGTCCTCGAGATGCACCTCCGCAGGAAGAGCCCCAGCCACCAAAGCCAGCACCACCTGCTCCTCCCCCTGACAGAGCCCCAGGGCACGACCTCGTATATGAAGACTCTCCCAGCTACCTCCAGCTACAGGCAAAGGTCCAGATGCTGCACACCCAGGCAACTTACCTGATTCATATGGTCCAAGACATCTGCAGCCATATGTCCATAGACACCATCGCTTACCAGCCACAATACCCACCACCACCACCACTAGCTTCCACTCCCCCTGGTACCTCAGATGATGCAGCGCTTGATCCAGTTATTCAGGAGCCTCCTCTAGCTGAGGCTGAGGCTGAGGATGTTGAGGAGATGAGAGAGGGAGATGAGTGACAGGACTTATTTTGAATTTCTTGTTTCTGTTTATTTCTGAATTCTGCACTTTGACATGGAGACATTCTGCACATTTTCATATTTCTGCATATATATATATATAGTACTGGTTTATGATTCAATGTTGCGCATAAAAATCTGTTTGGATTAATGTTCGGTTTGGTTGCGATTTTCCAAATAATGCTTAAATGATGAAAATTGTAACACCCCAAAATTGTGGGAATCACAGCCAATTACTAGGGTTAAATATTAGTTCAAGACAATATAAAAGATTTGGGGGAAATGACGAAAATACCCCTGGGCATTTTAGAAAAAGACCAAAATACCCCTAGGTATGTTAGCAAGATATATTAAGGAGAAAATTTTATAAATACTCTTGGATGGTTGAAAAATGATTAGATTACTCTTAGGGTGATACATACAGAGATACCTTGAACCTATTTAGAAAATGACGATTTTGCCCCTAGGGTAAGTGGTGAAATTACCAAAATACCCTTTAGGTCAAACACTGACCAAATGATTTTAGAAATTTGTGGAACCTCAGTATTGGATAAAGTGCTTTTAGACAACACATTATTAATATGATTGAGGTTAGAAAACCCTAAACAATAATTTCTAGGAATTTTGGAAGATAATTTGAAAAGAGCCTAATCTAGACTACTTCAGGTATCAGAAAATTATACGGAAAGGATAATCATAATCTTTGGAGTTTTCTCTTAATTATGAGATAAATAGAATAATTTAGTAAGTTAGATTAGTAATTTTAATAATTAAAAGTGAAACGAACCAATAAGAAAATAGGATTTTTGCCATTACATATAATAAAAGGAAAAATTGTTGACTTGGTTTTCTAAAGATTAAGCCTGGGCCGTGTGATACACAATCAAGGGAGAAAAACCTTAGGAACATTCAAGAATGGATACATGGAGAGTTAAGAAGCCTAGCCATTTTCATTGGTCCATATGTAAAGAAAATAATTAATGCTTAAAGGATATTTGAAGCAAATTTTATGTTGTCTCCTTTGGTAAAATACGTAGACAGCTAGAGACATTATTTCCACAATCCCAACGGTCAAAAGTTAGATATGTGGGTTATGAGTATCCCTTTAAAATTCTAAAAAGATCCAACGGTGAAAGAATTCAGAATGAGTATTTTATAATACGGGTTTTGAAGAAAAATCAATAAAAAGCATGAAGAATCTTTCATCAATGCTAAGTAGGAAAAGCAAATGGAACTCTTCCAAGGGCCACACCATCCGTGCAATGATATAAAGAAACAAAGGATAGGCAACCAAGTAGCAAGTTGGAAAGAATGATTGGAGACAAGAAGAATAATTCATAAATGCAAAGATAGGATAGGAATCTTCCATTAATGCTAGGAAGAAAAAATCAATTTGGACTCCTCCAAAAGCCATGGATCCGTGCACTTATATAAGGAAGGAAAGAATGAAGCATTTGGGTCAGCCAAGAGGAGAAGCAACTGTGCAGCCCCTATACCTCACCATTTAACTTTGTTTCAAGCTTTGTTGAGTCAAAAACATAAGCCACCATCCATACCCACCATATACCATCCCTTGCCATCACTTTCACAAAAGAAAAACCATTCCAAGATTCAAGCAAGTCCACGTGAAGCTAGGATTAAGGAAGCAAGCTTGTTCAAAACAATTAAGGTATGGGGAAG
>PYAF01005603.1:227280-259800 GCA_007407185.1 Glycine tomentella
GTGCAGATGAATTACTTGATAAGTATGTTGTATAATTGTATGATTTGAACTGTGTGCCGTGTTGATGTGTAATCTGAGTAGGGTGTAGATCATGCCTGTTTATTTATTTTATAACTGATATTATAACTATGTGAGTATTTATTTCTTTATGTATGTTTTATTCAAACTATGTGTGTCATGAACTTACCCTATTTTGTGTTTGTGGTTGACACCTGTGATGACCCCAATTCATTTGGGCGAGCAGAGAAACAGGAAAGCATAAGCTGTAGATGATATTGAAGAAGGATGATGAAGAAGTTTTGATGGACTGTATGCTGTGCTTTGTAAATTTCTGTGGAATGTATTCGTGTTAGATAGTCTGTATATTATTTTGGATACTGTATTTGGGACTGTATTTTTTATAATTGAACTGTGGTGAAGAAGAATCGTTTACGTAACGAACAAATCATACAAATTGCAAGCAAGGCGAAAAAGAATTTCCGTAAAATTTATAACTAATGTAATTTTAATACAAAGTTGACACGAGATTTCATATAAAATCAATCAAGCACGAGAGAGTAAAAGGAGGCGTTAAAAATTGCCCGCGCGATCAGTGTGAAATCCCGTGCGATCCGTGGTGAGAAGACGCTGTTTCCTTATTTAAAAAGATCTGGCTCGAAAATGCAGAGGAAAAAGGTGCTTTGTTACCCAAATTAAACCATACTGAAGATAATTATAAAAAGGGACCTCTGGGTTGAAGAAAAGTATCTACACACCATTCCTTACATTTTATTACTCTCTACACCTCTGGAATTCAAGAATCAAGCTAGGGTTTACTGCAGCATAATGTTTCAATTGATAGCTTTGGTGCTCTTGATGACTATGTCAGGCTAAAACTCTGTATTGTGGTTAGGCCAAGAACCAATGTGAACTCCTCTGTAATTTAACTGGTATTGAATGAGATTGTTATGATTGCTTTATTTTACTCTGTTCTTAACAATTTTACTCTTCCTTAGAATTGGCCATTCTATGTAAGTGATGAGGGTTAGGATTCACAATAAGGATGTTCGGGTTCTAATTTCTGACATGTGTAAGATAACAATTGTTCATTGCCTAGGGATAGGGATGCATGATTGTAGAACTTTATAATATATTCTTATAAATGCTTAGCTTGATAGAAATCACTAAGGAATTAGGGTTTTGATTCAGGTTAAAGGGTTAATCCGCTAAGGGATTAGGGATTAGCTAAATTAGAAAAGATTTATTCTCTGAGTAATCAGAAGCAATCAACTTTGATAACCAGTTAAGTGAAAGAGGCAGGGATCAAAGGGGATTGTGTCCTAATCACAATTATTTCATCCATTGGTTACAACTCAATTCACTTGCAATTTTAATTCTCTTTAATTTCTGTATTTACATAATCATTCAACGCTCAACACAATAAACGATTCTTTCAAAAATCATTTCTTTTCTCTTACAATTGCTTAGACTGCAAATTATTGTGAAATCAGTATCAATCTCTGTGGATACGATACTCTACTTACCTACTTTATGACTTGAACGAGCAGTATACTTGCCGTTTTCGCAACATCTCACAAAATTCTTACTCAACAGTTCTTCTATTTGCTTTTTCACTTCTGCTAATTCTACATGAGACATTCTATAGGGTGCCATGGAAATAGGTCCGGTTCCAGGAATCAAATCTATTGAAAATTCGACTTCCCTTTCAAGAGGTAAACTATTTACTTCTTGGAACACTTTAGGAAATTCTTTTATTACAGGAAAATCTTCCTTATCAGATTCAATTTTAGGTTCAGAGTGGGATATGATCATGTATATCTGAGCATCATTCTTTTTCATTGTCCTAAAGACTTTGTTAGGAGAAACAATCTGTACATCTTACTTACTTGAGGACTTCCAAAAGCTATGGTTTTATCAAAGCAATTTAACAGGACATGATTGGATGATAACCAGTCCATACCAAGGATAACATCAATTTGGCTGAGAGGTAAACAAATCAGATCAATAAAGAATTTCTTACCATAAATTTCTACAAGACAATTTAAACACACATCAGAAGTGAAAACAGACCCACTAGTTGGGGGTCTCAACCACAAGCTCACCACTCAAAGAAGACATAGAAAGTTTAAGTTTCTCCACTCACAAATAAAATATAAACAAATGGGTCGCACCGGAGTCGAATAACACAAGTAACGAAATCCCATATCTTCCTTGGTAATGGGGTTAGTACCTCACTAACTCTTCAAACTTAGTTGTATACTCAGCCATAGTCATAATCCATTGCTTAAGCTTTAAGAATTTCATCTTTTTCATGTTTCTAACAGCTTCAGGAAAGTATTTCTCTATAAATACCCTCTTGAAGGTTTCCCAGGTCATAGCTTGACCTTCAGCCTCAAAACTTGGAAAACATCAACTATTGCACAGTCATTCCTACCAACCATCACTTCTTGCATACACCGAGAAGTGAAAACATGGAAGGGATACACACAAAAGAACAATACAATTCTACACCCACTTAATCACTATAGAGGGTTGATGCCTCGAGAAATCTATCATCTATAACAATTCTCCCTCGAGACATTAACACTTATCGTTTACTATTTGTATTCCCGCCTATCACCCGGGTTTCCCGGGTTCTATACCCAGCAACGACGCCAGTTTTGATAACACGTTGTCGACACGCACCAAAACAATTTTACTAAGCTAATTCTATAGCATAGAGCTAACCTAGGTCGACTCAGAGACACAATCAATATGGTTCTAGCTTCAATTTACGAATAATAGTGAGGGGAGAATTTTATCAAACAGTTTGTGTGCGTAAATAAAACTTGCAAAAACATAAACTAAAATTAAAGAACAGTGCAGAAATTAACAAGATTAACAACAAGTGAGTAAAACAGATTAGAGAAGCATCAATCCAATTCACCAAACCAAGCAATTCGAATCATCATCGTTCTCTGAAATTAATCCTATCATGAACATTCATTCAATCTCATTAGAAGTTGTTCAATCGAATTAACCCCTAATTTAATTGAAACCACAACCCTAATTGAAATATCATCCAATTATTCTGTGATTAATATTCGAAATTAGGCATGAATCCATAACCTAATCCTCTTTCAATCCTAAACGCATTCATAATCATGAAAAACAGAATAGCAATTGAAGAAGAAGATGAACATTCAAGTAGAATTTGAAATACTAAACCAGAACTCCAATTCTCCTTGTGCTTAGGTTGGTTCCTTGGATTGATTGGTGATTTAGCCTTCCATGATCATCATCAATGAAAGCCCCGTGGGTTGAGTGCATGAAAATGGAAGAACAGAAAAACGAAAATGAAGAACAATGAAGAACAAGGAAGAACAGTAGAGAGAAAATGAGAGCAAGGGTTTTGATCTAAAAACTAAAGGAAAGAAAAATAAAACTTGTTTATTGAAATGTAAAGAGTGGTGCCCAAGTTTCACTAAAGTTACTAATATGTAGTGACTGAGTTCTGAAAACGAAATGGGCCATAAACAAACCCAACAATCTAATTATTTGCTATTTACAACCATGAAAGTCAAATTCGCAGCCCAAAATTACAAGTGCAGAGGCGCTAACTTAAAAGCTAAAAATAACCCTCTAAATGATAGAATTGGCCTCGGACTATTTGTATCAAACTTGTAGATCTTTTCGTTATCTTTCCATGGACTCCTAGAATGCTCCATTCGGAGATTGGTAGCACCCAATAGGTCCTGCAAAAGTCAGATACATCAAGTGAGCCAAAAATCCGAAAATACGCAACAATTAGCAATTAAGCCCACTTACTTGCATAGGCCAAAAACTGAATTAGAATATGAAAATAAAGGTCCAAGAGAGGTCAAATAAGCTAAGAAGGATAGAAAAATACTCAACTAAAAGCACTCTATCAGTATTCCTGACTGCTTGCCATAATGTTCCTTTGCACTTCACAAATTATCCAGATGGCCAGTCTAATAACTCGTGACTAGGCATTGGAACTTATGGTATAACGGACATCAAAATTACAAACATGTTATGACCACCCCAAGAAATCTCCACAACCTATGCATCACACCAATGTATGCAAGTCTCAAACAATAACAATCCAAACAACTACAAAACAGTCAATTACTTCAAACATCAATCATCAAACAAGTAACCACAGAATGCATAGAAAAACACAGCAAACTCATAACTCACTGGCTGAAAAGGTTCAACCTGGCTCTGATACCACTATTGTAACACCTCAACTTACAATCTTATTATTATTGATTTTTAATGAAAATTCTTTTCAACTTACTTAAGAGCACCCAATTGAATATAATAAAATTTTGCCAATAATTGATACTTCAAGAAAATTTCATCATTGATTAATATTTATAAACCTGAAGTAACTTATAATAAGAGTACAAATCGGCACTAGTTTTATTACATAATACAAATAACTAGAACATTCTGTAACAAAAGACTATATCTTCAAACAACATATCTCTAAACAAAATCTTCTTCTTGTAGACAGCTAGGCAGTCTCTCTCTTTGCTGCTCATCTGCTCGCCCGAATAAAATTGAGGTCATAGCAGGTGTCAACCATAGACACAAAACATAGGGTAAGTTTATGATAAACATAATTTAAGCAAAATATTATATTCAAGATGCAGATATTCATAATAACATCTTCAAAATTTCAGTTCTAATTTTTATATGATGCATGATTCTCTTAGATTCTTATCATGTGGTACCAACTGTCAAGATAGCTCAATCCCAGTGGCACAGAACTAATCTGACCAGTCACGGTCCCCCAGTGTTGCACATGTTCTCACCCACACTTCATGTGATCATCATGGGTGGCGTGATTCCCCACCGCAAGAGTCACCCCCCAGCTCAGACTCCTCTTGTCTGAACGCATGGACTCAGTTCCTGTAGTTATTTGACATACCTCCTCTCTAAGGCACACCTCCACTCTGAGGCAACTTTTATGAGACACATGAAATTGATTCACTTATACATAACTCATTCATTTTATCAACTCATATTTATTTTCAACATCAGTCTTCAATCATTGTCTCACATACTTTACTCATAAATTCAACATAAATCAAGTACAGAATTTAGCTTGTTACTCATGTACAGAAACTCAACATATCATTCATATATAGAGATCCATAAAAACACTCAACAAACATGAAACTTCATTCAGGCACTCAATCATATAACTATAACTCAAATCCCACAGTTACTCAAATACAAGTTCTTCTTCACAGAACTTCAAACATTTATTCAAACACAAGTAACACTTAAACTATCTTTGTCATAAAACTTCCCTATACATACCTTATAACCTCTTACTAAGCTTGTCTATCTCTTCCTAAAGGTGCTAGCTTCTACACATGATTCTTCAAAGGAAGTGGTGGGGTTTTCTTCTTACTTGATTTATGCTTTGAAAAGGAAAGGATGAAAGGGAAATGAAAGAGATGGGAAGAAGAGAGATTCACGTGAGGTGTGTAGAAAGGAAGTCTTGAAAATGACTTCCACTTAAGGGTTCTCCTCTCCTTTATATAGGGTTTGGAAAATAATAAATATGTAAGGACATAATTGCCCTTCCTAGCTAGTTACTCCCATCTAGTTCCATCATAACTTAGTTTCTTCTCATTCCATTACATCCTAACTAAATTCATAATTACTCTTTTAAATATCTTTTACCTTATACAAAAATATCCTAAGTCATGATGCCTTCTTTACAAGTGTCCCTCCACTTGTCCTATGTCATGAAGCTTATCCTTTCTTCTCCCTTTTCACGTGGCCAACAAGGGAAGGAAGAGAAGATTTTATTCCTTTCATGTTATCTTGTAGAAATATTTTTCAAAGCATGATGACTTCTTACCTCTTTTCTTCTCTTCTTCACGTGAACTCTCTTTAGCTAAGGGGAAGATTTTTATCTTCCTTTCCTCCTTCTATATCATGTTTTATTTCCTTTAAAGAAGAGAAAATTGTGTGGTTTCTTTTGCATACATATGTCATCTTTTGATGAAGAAGAAGAATCTAGTTACCACTTAACTTCACACATGGCATTTTCTAGTAGGAAGTAAAGTTTGATTCAAACTCTTCTACCTAAGGATAATATTGAATAATAGAACTCTAGAAATTTCCATAAATTAACTTTAGTTAGAATACAAATAACTCACAAACAGTCGATACAGAGTGCTACACAGGCCTTACATACAAGACTGCTCTTATCTTTATTCTGATTGGTACGTTCTACTTTTGACCATCAAAATTACTAAACCATTTTATTAAAAGTCTGTACATCTTACAATTAAGAGAAAATTCCACAGATTCTATTTATCATTTTTTTATACTTTTCTGCTACTTGAATTCTCTTGAATAAAGTTTCAAAGTTATTACCTTAAAAATTTCATAGAAATTCTATTATGAGGTTTTCTATCATAAAGTATTTTGGTAATTTGTAATTCAAGGGTATTTTCTGTAATTTCATCAAGTTTTCACAAAATATCTAAGGGTGTTTTGGTATTTCTAACCTCAAGGTACTATGGTAATTTGTCATTCACCCTAGGGGTATGATTGTAATTTCCAAAATATCCAAGGGTATTTGTGTAATTTTCATCTTAAGGGAATTTCTGTAATTTCTGCTTCAAGGGAAGGGTGATATGGTCATTTCTCTTCAACTATTTTTGTAATGTCTCTAATGAATATTTCACACAAATACATTAAATATAAACCAATCAAATCTCACATAACCTAACACTCACATCAATAATTGCACAAGAATAACTCATACAACATACATTTGCAGTTATTGAAATGTGAGGGTGTTACATATTTCACTCACCCAGGCGAGCTTCAAGTTCCAAGAAGATGTGATTAGCTCGCCCAAGCGAGTAAAAACAGGCAAAAACACTCACCTGGGCGAGTGGACTCAAGTAGGAGGCCAATTCCTATAAATAGCCATGCAAATTTGGAGCAAAGGCATTCCATTTTCGAATTCCTTCCCTTTGTATGTAAGTTTAAGTTATAAAATCCTGGGGAGAGTGGGAGAAGTGAGAATTAGTGAGGAAACTTTGCTGGAAAGAAGTGGTGATGGTTCCCTTCATCAATTCTTCCCTCGAGGAGGAGCTCTCCACAATGATTGGCTAGCTTCTCTTAAAGATTGGATGTAATCTTCTTACCCCTATGTATTGTTGGATTCAGGGGGAGCTAATTAAAGAATTCAAAGGAATTGTGATTCAAACATTGGTTTTGAGCTTTCAACATGCAATGGATGCCTTAAAGATTAATTAGGGTGAAATGTGTAAGAGAAAAGCAATTCTGGTGATCCAAGTGCATTGCATTCATATTAATCCATAATTAAATTAATTAGGTTCATGAAAATCACAAGGCTTTAGTTATTTGACTAAGTTTTTAATTTGATTCAAAGGTTTTTGGAAAAAATACCATTCCTGCTGGCTTAATCGATTACTTACTTTACTTAATCGATTATTTTGTTCTTAGTCTACTCTGGAAAAGCTTTCAAGAACAATGTAATCGATTACCAATCAGGATAATCGATTATTTGACCTTTGTTTTCATATAAACTGCCTTGCGGAACATGTTAATCTATTATTAATGGGTAGTAATCGATTACATAGCTATATATGATTCTAAGTAGTGCTGGGATAATCGATTACCAAGGTATTTTAATCGATTGCACAGGCTTAATTGGAAAAGCCATCTTCCTGCTTTAATCGATTATCAATGTCTGTAATCGATTACATAGTGCATTTTGATATTTTGGAGTTTCATGTCTTAATCGATTACAGGACGGAATAATCGATTATTTTGTTCGTTGCTCATGCCCAGAAACTATGTAGAACATTTTAATCGATTACAAGGTTTATTTAATCGATTACATGAGTGTTTAATCGATTACAGGCATTTATAAAAGTTTGTTACAAATAGGACTGAGACTCAGTTGCTCTTCTAACTTTGTGGAACATTACCCATACGTATTTTCTGAGCTTAAACAGTCTTGTGAGCATTCTAAAGTGTTTTCTAAGGGTTTAATCATTCTTGCTCCATTGTGCTTTGATCATGATTGTTTGACTCATTCTTGGAGCTTGAAATCATTTCAAGATTAAGGAAAGTTGTGCTAATTGATGTGTAATCATTCAACCTGATCTGGTAACTTCTTTTTGCATTGCATACATTGGATCATCAAGTTGTTTCTTTCCTTAATCTGATTGTAATTTTCGTTTTGTATTTTCTTTGTAATTGGGTTCTCTAGGTGGAAGAACTGAGTAGTGCTCTCAGGTTCTTGTCTCTTAGAATCTAATAGGGTTTTAGATTTATGTTCTTTATCTAGGGTTGATAAAGGGAGACATTGTAATTGATTGTAAGAACTGAAAATTATAATAGTGGAATTCTAACCTAGTGTTGGTTGGAAGAAAACTGGATGTAGCTTCTAGTGTTGAAGTGAACCAGTATAAATCTGATTGTGTTTTGCTTTTCTATCCCTTAACTCATTATATTCATTGTGTTCTTGATCAAATTGTTTGACCAACAAAGTCAGTTTTGATCCATTGGATTCCTTGGGCTTGAGCTACTTGATTGAATAAGGTTTCTTGGTTTTGAAAAGTGATAAAGATCCTAGGAACTCTGATTTTGATTAAAGAAATTTTTTTAATTTACCAAGGTTTAACCAATTCAACCCCCCTCTTGGTTAAGTGTGAGATATTCATATTCTTTACATGTATCTCTTTTAATATTTATTTATTTATGTGTGAATCGTTTCTACTCATTCTGGTGATTTCATTCTATTCTTAATGCTTGATTCTACTTGATCACTAATTTCATGAAAATAGATTCTAAGCATGACTGGAAAGTGCCCTTAGGATCTAAACTGAATGATTTTACCCTTTACGTTACGTTGCTAGGAATAGAGCATAACGTTTAGTTTGGAAATAGCACGAGATTATGATTGTAATGCTGGGTTATTTACTTCGTATGCGAGGGATCGATATTCGGTAAATATCCTTAGAATTCTTGAATGCGAGGAATCGATTCAGGGTGAATTAATGTGTGCATCAGTAATGATAGAAAATGATTTATACATGGTAATGTTAAATGGATACTAAGAGTATGAATGATGAAACCCAATCCTACGTTCTCTTCCATTAATAGTTTTCGTATTTTCGTTATTTCACAAAACTCATGAAAATTCGTTTACATATTTTGTACAGAACTATTGAATTGTTAAATTTTATTTGGATTAACTGAGTAGCTGAAGTCCCTACGGATACGATCTTTTATAAATTTTGTAAGTTACAACGACAAATTGGTACACTTGCCAAAAGTCTAACAGGATGCTCAACTAACGCAAGTGAAGCGAGCATCTTGTAGGTCATCTCAAACCATTTCTCCAGAATGAGTGGCTAAACAAATCTCACAAGCAAATGAAAGAGTTAAACAACAAATGAAAGAGCAACGAGAACAACATCAAAAGATACAAGAAGATATGCTCAACACCATTATGGAACTTAAAGCATCTATGAGTGATCATTACCTCAGCCAGCATCTTCAATCTCGTCGTTGTCACCATCCAGACTGTGAAGAATATTGTAATCATGATGACCAATACCATCCCACCTAGTCATTAGAGACATGACACTTATGTATATGATTTTTGTATTATGACTTAGTACCATACTTCTGTGAAATTTTTATACTTTATACATCATAGAAGCACTTCAATGGTTTTTTATATGACTTAGTAGAAAGTACTCGTATGGACTTGTATTATGTCAACTACCATAGTTCTATTGTGAATTGTTATGGTTATTGTTGGATACAGGGGGAGCTGGAAAGAAGATCAAATCAAGGACGAAGCTCTTTGCTTAAACGATTTTAGCTTTTTACATGCCATTCAATTGAAGGCAATTGTAATTTGTTAAGTTGTTCAAGAGGCTTATCTTGTGATCCTTGCATTTGCATAAACATAATCATAAACATGCATACATGATTTAATAAAAGCATAAAAGGTTACATATTTGCATTTAGAGAAAAATTCTCATGGTTTAAGTTTTGGAAAATGCATTTGTACAAATCCATGAAGAACACTTTAATCGATTACAAGCAAATCGTAATCAATTACACAGCACAAAAACACAAAACATTCCTCACTGCCTTAATCAATTACCACTCTATCGTAATCGATTACATGGCTTATTTATATTCTGAGTCTGACTGCCTTAATCGATTACCACTAAATTGTAATCGATTACACAGGCTTATTTCAATTCTGAGACTAACTGCCTTAATCAATTACATGTCATTTTAATTGATTACATTGTTCAGAAATCTTTTCCAGATTGTGCTAAGAACACTTTAATCAATTATTTTATATAATAATCAATTACTTTGGTTAAAATAATCGATTACGTAACGTTTTAGTCGATTACATGCAGTTAAATCTGTTTTTTAGAAAACAAATTGTTGGGTCTAAACATTTGCATGAATCTAGAGAAATTGATTTTAGGAATTACTCATTACTCCCAAAGCTTTCAAAGTCTGAGAAAAAGATTTTTCTAGTCTCATAAATCTTGTTTCAAAACCCAAGAACTCATGCTTCATTGATCATAGTGTTTTGAATAAGATTCTTCAAGATTTTTTCAAGAGAGTTGCTTTTCAACATTAGCATTCTTTCAATATGAATTTGCTTGGTAAAATTCATTCATTCAACCTCTGAGGATCATAAGGTTGTATCTCTCTTGAACTCTTAATGTGAATTGACTTGTTTCTTTTAATTCTTGTAAGTACTAAGATCAAAGAGTTTTTTAAAGCTTTTTTTATGTAGTGTTCTCTAGAGGAAAGAATAGGGAAGTGTTCTCTGGTTCTTTGTGATTAGAAGTCTAATAGGGTTTTAGATTTCAGTTCTTTATCTAGGGTTGATAAAGGTAATCACTTGTAAAGCTTGTAAAGAACAAATTTTGATTTAGTGGAACTCTAACCAAGGTTTGGTTGGAAGAAACTGGATGTATCTTCTCTTGTTGAGAGGTGAACCAGTATAGCTCTTTGTATTGATTACTTTCTTTTAATCTGTTCTTATCACCTTAATCTTTGTGATTCTTTTGGTGAAATCTTTATTACTCAACAAGTGAAGTTTTTAGTAATTGTATTCTTGAGCTGAGTGGTTTGATTGAATGAAACTTCTTATTTTAATTGTGATAACGATCCTGAATCCGCTACTTGTTTAAAGAAATTTCAAAGACTTTGTTTTAACCAATTCACCCCCCTCTTGGTTAATTGTGTGTGTTCATCATTGTTTTCAGTTATATATATGGAAATGAAATATTGTCATGCATTAATTTTATGTTTAAATAGGTATTGTATTTATATTATGTTCAACCATAAGATATATCCAATGGCTCAGAAAACTACTGGAGAGAGACTGTAGAGGAATTTTGAAGGAGAGGATTCAGATTTTAGATTCTTTTCACTATTAACAGTGTGTTCCTATAGTTTTGTCTTTTGGTACTAATTAAGGTTTTGTTTGGGCTAGTTTCTTGTTTTAGTTTTGAAATTTTAAAAAATTAAATTTGTTTTTATTTTGACTTTTGAGTATCTGTTTATTCTTTATTTTTAGTTTCTAAAAAGATGTTACAAATTGAAAATAAATAAAATGAGTCAATCATTTTATCTTATCTCATTCTACTATGAAATAATAGTGGTGACAAAGGTAGCAGGGTGGGAGTGGCGATGATGACGATGGTGGCGATAGTGGTGGTGCCAGTGACAGTGACGATGGTTGTAGGGGTGGAATAATGGCAACGACGATGATGGTGGTGGTGGTGGAATAGTGATGGTGACAGTAGTAGTTGTAGAATGGTGATAAGTGTGTTTTGAAACCCAGACCAACCCAGCCAGTGGGACAGGTTCGATGGCAACCCAAAGGTGTAGTCGGATTGAGTTGCCTATTGCATTGGCCAGACATTGAACCTAGTGTAACCAAATACTACCCGACCGAGGTTTGCGGTTAACCGGTGACCCACTAACCCGGATCGAGTCACACCTAAGGGAGGAAAGACATTGGTTCATGCGGGTCAATTAAGGTTTGATATAAAGTTTTATTTCTTTTTAATGAAAATCGAGTCATGCAGGTAGATTAGTGACCTACTATCTCAACCATTGTCGCAATGACCCCATCAATGCCTTGACCGGGTCAATCGTTGGTTTAATTTTTAAAATTATGGGTGGTGGTGGGGTGCAAATGGTGGAAACAGTGGCGATAATGATGATGGAGGTGGCAAAATGGTGGCAATGGTGGTAGTGGTAGTGGAATGGTAGTGGTGGCGGCGAAAGTGTGGTGGTTGTGGTGGCAACACCGGTAATGGTAGTGGTGATAGGTGTAACACCCTAAAATTTTGATAACTTAAAATATATGTATGATGTATTCTTTGGATAATTTGATTACTTTATTAAATAGGATTGGTTTAAATATTATGCGAATTATCCATGTGAAATTGCTTGGTAGATGTCAAGTTATGTGGGGTTTGGTTGAGATGCGTTGTAATTGAGTGATTCCGAATTTGACCCGAAAACCGGTTTTAGTAAAATCACCATTTTGGATTCATTAACCGTTGGATCGTCTTCAAATTTTAAATATATATTTTTACCCATATATGTAACTTTCAACCGTTGGGATTGTCAAAATAATATCTTCACTGTGAGAAATTAATTTTTCACTGAAACTGAAATTCTAGAATTGGGCTAGCTCACCCAGGTGAATTTTTGAAGGCTATTTGGCTCGCCTGGGGGAGTCAAGGCGGTGTTGAATACGTATTTAAGCTTCCAAGTCACGAAAATGGAGGTTCTTACTCCTCCAAACAGATCCCAAACTTCCCCTCACCCTCCTCCACCACCCACAGCCACCGTTGCTTGCCATGAGATCCCGACACAGAGAAGAACCCTTTAATCGGAGCAGAATCTTTGAAACTCTTCTCAAAGTTTCGGTAGAGAACAGAGCTCTCAATCCTCCTTTCTTGGTTTCTTTGAGGTAACCTTGGTTTCCTTTGTCTTCTTCTAGCTAGTTTAAGCCTCTCTTGATATTTCTTTTGATTCGGGCAACGTTGTTGGCTGTTTCTATATTTCCTTTGAAAACCCTTTGAAAATGAGATGTTGTAAAAGTCTCTTTTTTATGAAACTGGTGTCATTTTCGTGATCCTTGTTGAACCCTGGTCACATTGGTGTAATCGGAATTTCAAAAGGATGTCTTTTGATGTAAACTCCCAAAACACCCTTCTAGCCCCTTTTTGAATTTGAGTGGGTATTTGACCCCAAATGTTAATATTGATCTTACCTTGGAAATCTATACTAAATTATCTTCAATTTGGTATATAGAGCTCCGCGTTTGGCCAAAGCACATGAACTTGAGAGATCCCAAAATGACGTTTCAAGGAGCTAACAGAGGGATATAGATAGGAAAGGGGAGTTTATTATTTAGTTATAGTTTTGGTACCATAGTTGGGGGCTAGGGAGTCCAACTATGAGGATATCTGCTTGTCCCTGCTGTGTGTTGGTTTTCAAGAAAAACTATGTTTTTAACTAATGGGATACGATGTATTTATGATTGATATGTGTTTGTTCCTGTGTGTGCTCGTTTTCAATAAAAACTATTTTTAATTAATGGGATGCGATGAATTGGCTTGTTGATGGATAAAACTGTGAATGATATTATTATTGTGATGATTGGATTTTTTGGAAAAGTCTTAATTACAGAGGAGACTCTGCCCAAAATTTTATAATATTTTTTCCTATTTAATTATTTAATAATTTTTTAAAGGCATAAGAGTGTTTTTCATATATTGTAGTCATACTCTTTGATTTAGAATCTCCCTAAAAATATCACTCTTGTGATATGATAATTATGAATGCATAAAATTCGGTTTGTCTGATGACCTGGGGAATGTGAATCTCAGGCATATGTATTATGTATAGATGTGAAATGTGATTGCTTGTGATGTCGTTGATGATATTGAAATTGAGATGCCATTGATGTAATTGATGATGTTCAAATGAGATAATGTTGACGTGGTTGATGATGTTGAAATGAGATAATATTGATATGCATGATGATGATATTGAGATTATATGATGTTGAGGTTGATAATGACATTGATGAGAGATACTGTTAATGTGAACAATGTCATATTGTGTGGATATACATGGATACCCATGGGGGGTGTATGACTGGTTACCCTTGCGAGGAAGGGTTTGTTCCTAGCCAGGTCATACATTGATGGTGCCCATGGTTGTAGGTTGTGTATGTACACATGGGATGCAATGACCGGTTGGTTACCCTTGCGAGGATGGATCTATTCCTAGCCACGGTTAGTGCATCGATGAGCCCACATTGGTGTGTTACGTATGTACATGGGGGGTGCATGACGGGTTACCCTTGCGAGGAAGGATTTGTTCCTAGCCGGGTCAAGCATTGATGATGCCCATGTTTTATACTTCATTTGTATGTGTGGAAATAGAATGAAGGCACTTGCGTACCTGTGGGTTTCAGTGGGCTGAGAACGTAAGTACTAAAGGGTCATTAGGTTTGGAATTCCCTAGCGACGCTGGCTGATCACCGAGTGGGGGAATGGCCAGTGCATGACATGGTGGCCCTGATAGGCGAGGAACCATTTTTCCTATGAGTGGCTATTTCCGGGAGATGGTACCATATTGCATGCTGATAGATGAGTCAGGTGCATGCATCATTCTATGCATGATTGTTTGAGTTGTGAAATGCATTGGATGATTGGTTTGTTGAGTGTGTATTGGAATCATGGATTTTTGTTAATGATTGTGGTAGGTAATGTTGTTTTCTTCCCAATTGCTGCTATCTAATGTTTGTTGGTTTTATATAATAAACTCACCCTTGCATTTGTGTACCGTATGGTTGGTACCTGTGATGATCGCAAACTTTCGTTCGTGGGAGTAGATGAGCAGCGGTAGGTGACCTTGGAGGGAGATTTTTTTTGTTGGAGCCGCCAAGCCGACGTGATGACGTTGGAATTCTTTTTAGGAAAGAGTTGTGTTTTGTTAACCAACTCTTTCTTAGTTAGCTCTTCGATTCTTTTTGTTGGTCATGTAAGATTCCAGGTGTAAATATATGTAAAATCAAATTAAGTGTTGATATGTAAATGATATGTACTGGTTCAATATGCATACATGTGTAATCAATTATGTAGTTGTATCGTGTGTATAATAATGGTATTACTGCGAAAAACTTACTACCATTTTCATAATCAGATTAATGGAGTTTTCATTAAAATTTGAAATTTAAACGACTAGAGTTTGTGATGCCGTAGCGAAGAGGCGGGTCGTTACAATAGCAGTGGTGGAATGGTGGTGGTAGAGGCGACAACGGTGGTGGGGTGGAATAGTGACAACAACGATGGAGGAAACGAAGCGATAGCAGAGACAATGTGGTGGTAGTGGAATAGTGGTGGTGGTGGAGGCGGCAAAGGCGAGGTGTGGTGGTGGTGGGATGGTGGAAGTGGCAATGGCGAGGTGTGGTGATCGTGATGGTGGCAATGGCGGTGGTGGTGATTGTGGTTGATTGGTGGTGGGGGCAATGACAGTGGTGGTGGTATGGTGATGGTGGTTAGATTGTGTTTTTTAAAACTAAAAACCAAATTCACAACACTTTTTTCTTGTTTTTTATAACAAATGTAAAACTGTTTTGAAATTGAGTTAAAAACCAATTCAATTCTATTTTTGTTGAATGTGTTTTGTCGAACAGGGCCTAAGGTCACCGGTATATTTTAGTTGGCTCAAATCTTTTATGATGCAAAAAATGTCATTTATGTTGATTGAAAAGAGGAAAAATTAAATTATTGAACCTTTTTCTTTAATTGTGTATTTTAAAATATAAATATATATTATGAATCAAGAAATCCTTTTTACTTTTTTTTTATTGGAAATCATTTATTACTTAAAGTAGTGTACAATGCAGAAAATATTCTCACCCAAAAGTTTGAAAGTTATTTTAGTATTTTTTTTAATCCATAAAAGCTAATAACCTGCCAAGGGAGAAGGTTTCTGACATTACAACTATGCTGGCACCCCAAAAACCAACTCCTTAAAATAGCATACTCTATTAGATAAAATCAAAGGAAAAGAGATGGAGGAACATGCATGGGGGCCAGACTAAATCCATGCAAACAAAAAAAGGACTACTCTACTTGATTCTAAAATTAGGGAGAGCAAATATATCATTTGTTGGATATAGGAGGAGCATCATGAAGAATGGAAGACTTGATTCAAGATTGGTTTTCAGCTTTCAACATGCTTGGATGCCTTGAAGTTTAGTAATTGATTCAAGTGTAAGAGAAAGGCTAATCTGATGATCCATGCTTTGCATTCATTCATAAACTTAAATGGTTTTCATAAAGAATAACAAAGCTTTTATAATTTGATTAAGGTTTTTGGAAAAATGCTTTTTTCATTGGTTTAATCGATTACCTTACTAATATAATCGATTATTTTGTTCTTCATTCAATCTAGAAAATCTTTATGAACATTCTAATCGATTACCCATTGGAATAATCGATTATTTGACCTTTGTTTACAACAAAACAACTTTGTTAATGAATTTAATCGATTACTTAAGTGTTGTAATCGATCACATAGTTAATCATTAATTTTAAGCCTTGCTGGGATAATCGATTACCATTATACGTAATCGATTACTTAGGCTATTTGAGAAAAGTCACTTCACTTTCTTAATCGATTACCAAAGCATGTAATCGATTACCAAAGCATGTAATCGATTACACAGTTCATATTGAAAATATAAGTCTTCTGCTTTAATCGATTACCAAATCTTGTAATCGATTACATAGTAAATTTTGTTATCCTGAGACTTTCTGTTTTAATCGATTACAGATCGAGATAATCAATTATTTTGCTCGTTGGTGAAACCCAGAAACATTCTTGAACAGTTTAATCGATTACATAGTTATTTTAATCGATTACATAAGCGAATTAATCGATTATTAGGCGCGTTTAATCTATTACAGTTAGTTACAAATTTTGTTATAAATAGGATTGAAGGCTTAGCTTACTTCATAACGTGACCATTCATATTTCTGAGTATACACAAGCCTTTTAAGCAATTCCAAAGTGTTTTTCACGGTGTTTTTACTTCTTGCTTCATTCAAAACATCAATGGGTCTTTGAATGATTCTTGAGCAAGATTCTTTTCAAGATTAAGGAAAAGCATGTTCTGAGTTAGTTTGCTACTCAACCTGATTTGGCAATTCATGTGCATTTCATTCATTGGATCATTAGGTTGTCTCTCTGCTTAATCTTTGTGTGTAAATTTTGTTCTGAATTTTTGTTGTATTTGGCTATTGTAAAGTGGGTTCTTGCTTGTATCTAGAGAAGGGTTCTCTTGTGTGAAGAACAGAGATAGTGTTCTCTGGTTCTTTGTCTCTTAGAATCCAATAGTATTTTAGATTTCTATTCTTTATCTAGGGTTGACAAAGGGAGATGTTGTAATTGCATGTAAGAACAAAATTTTATAATAGTGGAACTCTAATCTAGTGTTGATTAAAAGAAATTGGATGTAGCTTCAAGTTGTGAAGTGAACCAGTATAAATTGCTTGTATCTTTGATTCTATTTCTCTATCTCTCATCTTATTCATTGATCTTTGATTCTTTGATTCATATTCATTGTTCAACAAGTTCAGTTTTGATCTATTGATTTCTTGGGCTAAGACATTTGATTGAGTAAATTGATTTCTTGGTTTTGAAAGTGATAAAGATCATGAAACTCTTATTTGAATAAGTTTTTAAAATACCAAGGCTTTAACCAATTCACCCCCGCTCTTGGTTATTGTGAGAATTCCTATTATTTTCATCGTTTACAAAAAAAATCCATTCAAAACATTGCGACAAGAATCCCACCAAAAACATCCATCAATATTACTCCCATGAGAAGCTAAAGCGTCTGCACAGGTATTACCCTCACAAATGATATGGCCGGTAAAAAAAGATGTAGACTTAAACAGATGAATAACATTTTTCCATATGTTTCTAATGCTCCAAGGAACCATACCAATGTTTTTTATAGCTTCCCAGAAAAGCTTAGGATCACACTCGATCCATAACTTTCTCCACCCTTTCTCAATAGTAAGCTCAACAACATAAATGACACCCATGATTTTAGCATAGAGAAACTTCTAAATTCCTAACTTAATCACAAAACAACCAAAAGGCCAGCTTCATGGTTATGGAAAAATACCACCATAGCTAACCCTTCTTTGGAAAACTTTGGCGGCTCTGTTAGTATTGCATTTGAACCATTCAATCAACTATGAGTACCAGTTGACCGGGCGGATAAAAGGGGTGTTATTTGGATGACAATCAATATTTAAAGCCTTTAAGGTCATTAGTTCATAAAAAAATTGAAGCATGGTGTTAGAAGTCGGGCCACTTGATAGCTTGATGTTGGCCTCAATAATGGATCAGGCAAAGTGCACTTTAATCCGCTGATTATAAAATAGAGAATTGTTGTGAGCCTTCTAGATCATCAAGATGATGAAAGTTAGGGGGGAGCAGTGAGCAAAAATTGGATCCAATAAAGAAAGGGCGCTACTTCTGTCAAGCCTGCAACTCAACTTGGACTCGGCCCAATCCCATAAATGCGAAGCACATGAACATTAAAAAAAACATGGTCAACAGTTTCTACCTCTTTGAAGCAAAGTTTGTAGTGAGACACAACATGGCTACCCCTGTGATGTGTTGGTAACACATCTTAGTTTTAGGCTAGTTTAGGTTATAATTCAATTAAATAATTAGGAATATAGGTTAGAATTAGTTTAGTTGTTACTTATATTCAATTTAATCTCATTTCATTACCAAAGTTGTATTTCAGGGCCAAAAGGAGGAGATTCAAGCCAAAAGAAGAAGAAAACCAAGCTGAAGGACTCGCGCGGATCGCGCCAGATCTCGCGCGAGTCGCGCCATATACCCTGGAGCAGTCAGCAAACTCGAAAACTTCACGTGGATAGCGTGAAGACCCACGCGAGTAGCGCCATAAGCCCAAGATCAAGAAGCTAAGTCGAAGACTTCACGCGATCAGCGCGAAGGGCAGCGCGAGTAGCGTGGAAACATACAAGGACCAGCCATTCAGCTTGAACATGTCACACTATTAGCGTGAATTTCCACGCGAACAGCGCCATGAAGTGAATTGCCTGCGCGATCAGCGCAAAATTCGGCACAATCCGCGCTGAGAAGACGTTGTTTCCTTATTTAAAAAGATCTGGCTCGAAAATGCAGAGGAAAAAGGTGCTTTGTTACCTAAATCAAACCATACTGAAGATAATTATAAAAAGGGACCTCTGGGTTGAAGAAAAGTATCTACACACCATTCCTTACATTCTATTACTCTCTACACCTCTGGAATTCAAGAATCAAGCTAGGGTTTACTGCAGCATAATGTTTCAATTGATAGCTTTGGTGCTCTTGATGACTATGTCAGGCTAAAACTCTGTATTGTGGTTAGGCCAAGAACCAATGTGAACTCCTTTGTAATTTAACTGGTATTGAATGAGATTGTTATGATTGCTTTATTTTACTCTGTTCTTAACAGTTTTAGTCTTCCTTAGAATTGGCCATTCTATGTAAGTGATGAGGGTTAGGATTCACAATAGGGATGTTCGGGTTCTAATTTCTGACATGAGTAAGATAACAATTGTTCATTCCCTAGGGATAGGGATGCATGATTGCAGAACTTTATAATATATTCTTTTAAATGCTTAGCTTGATAGAAATCACTAAGGAATTAGGGTTTTGATTCAGGTTAAAGGGTTAATCCACTAAGGGATTAGGGATTAGCTAAATTAGAAAAGATTTATTCTCTAAGTAATCAGAAGCAATGAACTTTGATAACTAGTTAAGTGAAAGAGGCAGGGATCAAAGGGGATTGCGTCCTAATCACAATTATTTCATCCATTGGTTACAACTCAATTCACTTGCAATTTTAATTCTCTTTAATTTCTGCATTTACATAATCATTCAACGCTCAACATAATAAACAATTCTTTCAAAAATCATTTCTTTTCTCTTACAATTGCTTAGACTGCAAATTATTGTGAAATCAGTATCAATCTCTGTGGATACGATACTCTACTTACCTACTTTATTACTTGAACGAGCGGTATACTTGTCGTTTTCGCCACACCCTGCTAGCCAAATTATCATCAGTGGGTAGTTTGTTTTGAATGTACCTACAAAGCGTGAAGGATCTAAAGCAAGGAATGTGGCTCTTCCAAAGGACTTTTGCCCAAGGCTTGAAATTGTTGTTTTCAGATAAGTAATTATGAGCTTCCTTAGGTCTTAAAGTCCTTTAATCAATATGCTTCCAAATAGCATGGTCCTTAGCATGCTTCCAAATAGCTGTTGGAGGTAAGGAGGTTTGAGACAGAAGGGTTTAGTGTTGGGTGCTTGAAGTATTACACCAAGAGGCATCAGATTTGGAATGCTCAACAGTGTTACCTCCAGCTTAGGGAAAACCCTAGTAATATAATAAGCTATTGGGCTCTAGCCCATATGGACCCATATAACCATACAATAACCTATTGGGCTTGTATGTGAACATATTAATATTTAATATATATATATATATATATATATTGTTAAATATCTTCAACAATCTCCTCTTATGTTCACTATACAGCACAATCCAATAAGGTAGTCAGTGTAATGTTCAAACAAACATGAATCATCCACATCTAGTCCAAGACAATCAACTTGGATCAGTCAATGAGTTTTAATAAGAAAATATTAAACTCAAACAACATTTGCAATCAAACTAAGTGAATCATCATTCTCATGAATCTGTTCTGAGATCAATATAACAATATAAATATCAAGAGTTTTAGATTAAATCTAAACTCATCTAAATCCCAACATCTCAAAATATGTTCACAACCAACATATGCATAATAGTCAAGCATAAGTAAGCTAGTCAAAATAGTCTAAGGCCTTACAAATATAAGAAATAGGCATAATAATCATAATGTTCACAAAGTATAAATAACAAAATGTAAGTCTCAAGTATGTGGACTCCAACATAATGGGCAATAGCAGGTGAACTGTCAAGTTCCCTACAACTCTAAATGATAGATTCATATATCAAGTTTGTCGTCCTCTTTAGGATCCCACTTAGTAAGCTCTCCTCCATCTTTGTCATCCCCCGTAGAATGTCAAATATGAATTTCATATTATCATGAATTCATTCATTTGAATAAACTACGAAAAATGTCTAGTTCTACTAAAAGAACTTAGCATCATATCATCAATCAAAGAAGAACATATATCAATGTCATAAAGCATCATAGTATCATGTTCATAAGCATTAAGCCAGTTTCATAAATTATGAACAAAGCCTAAATAGTTTAAGTTATAAAGAGCCATCAACCTAAGTTTATTTGTAAGAGAATAACGATTGTCTCATTTCACATAATAAGACTAATAGTCACGTCACTTACAATAACCTAATCTTGTAATGTCAAGTTTCAATTAAGAACAAGACCAATAAGCTTCTTATATAATCAATTATTTCTATGTTTCAATTTGGAATGTCACAATTACTAATTCCTTAAATTCAAATAATCTAACATCAAGTTTGGAATGAGATCATTTAACCAAAAGGATAAACCAACCTGGTAGGATTGTATCATCAAGTTTGGAATGACACAAGCTTCCAGATAGAACTTTGAATTGGATTAAAATTCATCTCATCAATTTTGGAATGAGATAATTCACCCTTTTCAAAATAGTTAGCAAACACGATCATCGATGAACCATAGAAATTGTGCTTCTCATTTGGCCAACAAAAGAAGATTCGATAATTCAAAACACACAATTTAAGGTAAGTAAATGATAATTAAGACTTGTCTACATAGTCTTTAACCCCATTTCGGCCACTGTTTTGAATAATTGATCTTTAGGCAAACCTTTTATGAGATCATCGGCCAAGTTATCCTTCGATCTCAAATCAACCACAGTGATAACTCCATGTTTTCTCAGATAATTCAACAACGCATGTCTCAACCTCACATGTCTTCTTTTTGAATTAAAGAGAGCATTCTTTACGACTTGGACTACTGCCTGATTATCACAAAATAAACTTAAAGAATTAATCTTTAGTTTAGTCAAAGGAATATCCATGATCAGATTCTTTATCCACTCTGCCTCTTCACCAGCTGAGGCTAAAGCAAAAGATTATGATTCCATTGATGACAACGCAATACAAGTTTGTCTTTTGGATTTCCAAGTAACAGCAGCTCCACCCAGAGTGAATACATATCCATTGGTGGATTTACTATTTCCAATTTCTAAACACCATGAGACATCAGAATATTCATCCATAGTTGGAGGATAATCAGAATAACATAAAGCATAATCTTTAGTACCTTTAAGGTATCTCATCAGCCTACTGAGGGCATCCCAGTGCTCTTTACTAGGATTACTAGTGAAACGACTCAACATGCCAACTACAAAGGCTATGTTAGGTCTAGTGCAACTCATAGCATACACGAGACTACCTATCAGTTTTGAGTACTTTAACTGATCTACACTGGTCCCTTCATTAGGACTCAGTCTTTTGTTATAATCATATGGTGTCTTACTTAGTTTACACTCACTGTATCCCCAAGTAGAAATAGCTTCTCAATATAATGAGTTTGGCTAAGGCAGATAACTTGCCTTTCAAAGCTTACTTTCATACCGAGAATGGTATTAGCTATACCAAGATCTTTCATGTCAAATTCTCTAGCTAAAGTGGTTTTCACATCACTCACTATAGAATGATCGAAGCCAAGAATTAACATGTCATCAACATACAAGCATATGATGACTATCTTATTTGACATGAAACGATAGTAAAGGCATTTATCTGAATAACTGGACTAAAAACCATAGCTCTTTACCACCTTGTCAAACTTATGATGCCACATCTTAGGTGCTTGTTTAAGACCATACAAAGATTTGTTCAATTACAAACTTTTTCCTGAAGGGCTTTCATGACATACCCTTTAGGTTGTTCCATGTAGATTTCTTCATTTAACTCTCCATTTAAGAAAGTTGTCTTTACATCCATTTGATGCACTACAAAGTGTTCAATAAATGCCAAAGCAAGAAAAATTCTTATAGTTGACAGATGACATACAGGTTAATAAACATCAAAAAAGTATATTCCAATCTGCTGTTGAAAGCCTTTAGCTACTAAACGTGCTTTATATCTAGCTATTGATCCGTCACTATTCAGTTTCTTCTTTAATACCCACTTACAACCTATAGCCTTAGCCCCTTTTGGCAAATTGACTAGCTGCTAAGTGTGATTCTGTAGCAAAGAACTCATTTCATCATCTATGGCTTCTGCCTACAGTAAGGATTCCCTAGATCTCATTGAATGGATCACCCTCTATATGGTAAGTGACAAAGTCCTCACCAAAACTTTTAGAAACTTTATCTCTTGTAGATTTTCTAACTAGGATTGGTTCAATAGCCAGTTGTGTGTGATTAGTGTCAGAAGGACAAGCTATAGATTCTACAAGAGATTCTGAAATCATATCTGTAGATCCAAAATCTTTCAAGTCAAGATTGCTAACAAACTTGTTGTACTCAAAGAATTCTGCATCTCTAGATTCTATCACTGTATTAGTAGATAAATCCAAAAATTTGTTTACAGCACTATCTTCTGCACTACCTAGATATACACAAGTAGTGGTTCTAGGTCCCACCTTAGGCATTTTAGGATCTTGTATCCTTACATAGGCAACACAACGCAAGTTTTAAGGGTATCATATCTACAAGGACGTTTGTGCCATATCTCATAAGGTGTTTTATACAATTTAGAGTGCAACAACCTGTTTAAGATGTGATTAGCAGTTAAAACAGCTTCTCCCCAATAGGAGGAAGGCATGCCAGCTGTAAGTAACATAGAATCTAACATTTCAATTAAAGTTCTATTCTTACGCTTTGCAACACCATTTGATTGGGGTGAGTTGTAACACCCTGAAATTTCAAAAATTATGGTCAAAATATTATATGAATTTTTGTTGGATAGCTATTGATGTAAGTATTAGGTTATGAGAAGATTGGATGGTCTATATTTAAATTATTTGGGTGAAATATTAATTAGAGACATTACAAAAATATTTGAGGAGAAATGACCATATTGCTTTTCCCTTAAAATAGAAATTACAAAAATGTCCTTGAGGTGAAAAATGACGAAAATGCCCTTAGATATTTAGTGAGATATTTTAAGGTAGAAATTACATAAATGCCCTTGGATATTTTGGAAATGACAAGAATACCCTTAGATATTTTGGCTAGATATTTTATGGTGGAAATGACAATTATGCCCTAGGATGAATGATGAAATTACCATAATGCCCTTTAGGCCAGAAATGACCAAATATCTTTGGAGATTTTGTTAGAACTTGATGAAATTACAGAATACTCTTAACTGGTAGAATATCAAAATAGTTTGTGACAAGAAACTCTAGAATAGAATTTCTATGAATTTTATAAGGTGACAACTTTGAAACATTAGTCAGAAGAATTCAAGCATTGGAAAAATATTGAAAAATAATAAATAAAATCTATAGAATTTTTTCTAAATTGTGGGGTGTCCAGATTTATTTAATAAAATGGTTTAGTAATTTTGATGATCAAAAATAGTATAGACCAATCAAAATTAAGATAAAAGCAATCTTGTAAGTAAAGTCCGAGTAGCACTCTGTATAGATTGCTTGTGAACAATTTATACTTTAATTGAAGTCAGTTTCTGGAAAACTATAGAATTCTATTATTCAATATTATCTTTGGGTAGAAGAGTTCAAATCAAACTTGACTTCTTACTAGAAAATACCATGTGTAAAGCCACAAGGAAATTGGATTTTTCTTCATCATCAAAAATGACATATATACACAAAAATAACATGAAATGAAGCAAGATTACCCTTCATTCTCCACAGTCCACGTGAAAGCTAGAGGAATTGAGAAGATTCAAGAGCTTGGACACTTGTAAAGCAAGAAGAATGAAGAAGATTCGAGAGCTTGGACACTTGTAAAGTGGTAGCCAAGTGTAAAGTAAGGTTATTATGAACTATGAGATTTTTTTTCTATAAAGTAAAAAGATAATAATGAATCTAGTTAGAACCTAATGGAATAAGAGAAAACTAAGTTAGAATGAAACTAAATGAGGGAAATTAGTTAAGAAGAGCAAAAATGTCCTTGAATATTAATTCATTTCCTAAACACTATATAAAGGGGGGAGGGGGGGATCTAAAATATAAGTCATTTTCCAAGCTTCCTCTACATATCCTTCACGTGAATATCCTCCCTCATATCACTCTTCTCCTTTCATTTTCCAACCTAAAATTAAGTAAGAAAGAAACCCCACCATCTTGAAGAATCGCGTGTAAAGCTAGGTGCCTTTAGGAAGAAGTTTGACAAGCTTTATAAGAAGAAAACAAGGTATGTATGGGGAAGTTTTATGATAAAGATAGTTTTAAGTGTTGCTTGTGTTTGAATAAATGCTTGAAGTTCTGTGTAGTATGACTTGTATCTGAGAAATTGTTGGACTTGAGTTATAGTTACATGATTGAGTGCTTGAATGAAGCTTTATGTGTTGTTGAGTGTTTCTATGAATCTTTGTACATGAATGATATGTTGAGTTTCTGTACATGAATATCAAGCTGAGTTCTGTACTTGATTTATGTTGAATTTCTGAGTAAAGTATATGAGACAGTGATAGAAGACTGATGTTGAAAATAAATATGAGTTGATAAAATGAAAAGAGTTATGCATTAAGTGAATCAGATTCATGTGTCTCATGTGCATAAGAGTTGCCTGAGAGTGGAGGTGTGTATAAGAGTTGCCTCAGAGAGGAGGTGTGTCAGATAGCTGCAGGAACTGAGTTTGAGCGTTCAGATAAGAGCAGTCTGAGCTGCGGGTTGACTTCGCAGTGGGGAAATCACGCCACCCATGATGATCACATAAGAGTGGGTGAGAATCCTATTGCAACATTGTGATGCCCTGACTAATCGTTTCGGTTCTGTGCCACAGGGATGGGGCTATCTTGACTGTGGTACCACATGATAAGAGTTTAAAGAGAAACATGCATCATGATAAAAAAAAAAAAAAAAAGAATCATGCATCATATAATTTTTGAGGATGTTGTTATGACTATCTGTATATTGAATGTATTATGTTGCTTAAATTATGTTTATCATGAACTTACCCTGTATTTTGTGTCTGTGGTTGACACCTGCTATGACCTCGATTTTATTTGGGCGAGCAGACGAACAACAGAGAAAGAGATTGTCAAGAAGTTTTGTTTGAAGATGTGTTATTTGAAGATGTTATGCTTGAGGATGTATTCAGTTGAGATAGAATGTTTTAGTTATTTGTATCATGTAAAAGAATCGAAATCAGTTTGTACTCTTATTTTACATTACATCAGTGTAGTAAATATTAATCAATAATGAAAATCTCTTTGAATATCAGTTATTAGTAAATTTGGTTTGGTAATTGTAAGCAAGTTGAAAAGAATTTTCATCAAAAAGCAATAAAATACCAGATGGTAATTTGAGGCGTTACATGAGTAAGGAGCAGTGGTTTCAAGTATTATGCCTTCCAAAGCACAAAATTCCTTGAACCCAGTCATTGTATATTCTCCTCCTCTATCACTCCTAAACCTCTTAATTTTCAAATTAAGTTGATTTTCAACTCTAGATTTAAAAATCTTAAACTTTTCAAAAGCTTCATCTTTCGATTTCAACAAATAAACATGACAATATCTAGAGAAATCATCTATGAAAGTGATTAGGTTCCGACCCCCTCTGGTGACATAGTTTTTAAAGTCACAAAGATCAGAATGTATAAGCTCAAGAAGTGTTGTGCTTTTAGAAACCGACTTAAAAGGTTTTCTAGTGATTTTAGTCTGTGCACACACTTCACATTTGTCAAATCGAATAGACGTATCTAATGGAATGTTGTGAGTTTTAGATAAATGTTGCATTTTCCTATAGTTCACATCTCTAAGTCTATTATGTAATAATTTTGGATCAATCAAAGTAGAACTAACATGGTTTATGCTATCATTATCTAAACTCAATCCATACATGTCATTGATCATAAATGCACAACCGAAGTAGCATGAGTTAACATATAAAGTTACTCTACCATTCATAGTTGAAAAAGACATCCCAACTTTATCAAGTAAACTCATAGATATTAAATTTTTTTTAAGTACAGATACTACTTAAACATATTTCAAAGTTAGTAACTTACCTGAAGAAAGCACCAAATTAGCAGTTCCAGCATGAGTCACCTCTGCCTCACCACCATTACAATTTTCCACTGTGTCTTTCACTTCTATGACCTCAGTGAGCAAATTCTCATCATTTGTCGCATGGCATGTAGCACCACTATCTAACCACCACTCAGAAGAGACACTGACCTTTCCATTATTCATCATTCCAATGAAGGCTTGAGGCTCAGGTTCACTAATTAGCATATTAGCCGCATTTTGTGGTGTGTTGTTCTTTAACATTTTTGGTAGCTTACACTCTATTGCCCAGCGACCCCACTTTCCACAGTTATGGCATTTTCCCTTCTTCTTCTTCTTGAAGACAATCTTTTTGGCCTCTAACCGTGAATAGGAATCACCTTTTGGTGGCTTGGACTTTTTCTGATATTTATAGGAATGTGAAACTAAGTTGGCAACTGACTTTTGTTGTCCTAGATAACGACTTCGTTTAATTGACGTATATTAACTTATTACGTTATTTCATTTTTAACCGATTACGCTTTTAGTTTACAAAGAATTTTTTTTCTACGTATTTCGACTACGTAAGTTACTATTCTAAGCGCTTTACTATGTTGGAAAAATTCCATATAACATATAGTTCCAAGTAATTCAAACATAGTTAATTATAACAGTCCGTGTACAGTCATCCATAATAAAATACAGACCACCACCAAAACAGTCTAGTACAAATTACATAACTTCAGAGACAGCAACATCAGACTAGAGCAACGATACATCAAGCTAAAATACACCAAGCCATGTATACAAGTCATCCAAGCTTCTTTATCACATCATCTCAGCTTTTCACTGTTCCTCTGCTCGCCCAAGTAATTGGGGTCATCACAGGTGTCAACCACCGACACAAATAAGGGTAAGTACATGATAAACACAATTTAGATAAATCAACAGGTTTACAACAGCACAAAATAATAAAATACAGAATAATAATCATATAATCATAAATGAATGTTCATAATGGTTGATGCATGATTTCTTTATTAAATGATGCATGACTGAGATCTCAGCTTATTAAATTATCATCAGTGGCCACAGTCAAGATAGCTCCACCCTCTCCAGTGGAACACACCTATCCAATCAGTCGGGGTAGGGCAGGGGCGCGTAGGAATGTCACCTCCACCTATGTGATCATCATGGTGGTGTGGTCCTCCCTGAAACACACTACCCCCCAGTTCAATCTCTGAACGCATGGACTCGGTTCAGCTATCTGACAACAACTCCACGGATTAACCCCTGCCAGGTATATGCATATGAAATGCATGAATGGTTTAATTATTCTTCTTTACCATTAGTCTCCATTTTCTCATATTCGTAACCATTCATTATAAATTTTGTACAGAACTCAGCTCAGTATATTATGCATGGGTATGGAAACACTCAGCAACACATGGATTCAATAACAATTCTTATAACACTTGAACTCCATAAGATATAAAATACCCACTTATCATAAAGTCTTTATCATAGTTCAACATCAAGTGGACAGCAACATCAACAAATAATATACTGCAACTTTATTAAATACAGCAACCTCATAAAGTATACAGCAACATACAACAACATAGTATTATACAGCAATCATTAAATACAGCAGTATAATAAAAAGTTCAGCCACATACAGCAATATAATACAATATAGCAACATTAAATACAGCAACATAATAAAATGGACAGCAACATACAGCGACCTACAGCCACATAATATCAAACAGCAATATTAAATACAACAACAACATACAACATCATTTAGTTATAATTACAACCATAACAACAACATAATAAATTAAACAACAACATACAGCAACATTAAATCAATATATAGCAATATAATAAAGTAACCCACAGCATGATAAAATAACATACAGCAACATTAAACTTCAAATACAGCCAAATAATCCTAGAGCCACCTAGTAGAATTAAGTATTTTGGACAACCACCTTTTTAAGTTCAAGTTAATTATTCATTAGGTTGCTTAATCACTTAATTATTCAATCTAACTATTCTTCAAGTCTAGTAAGATTACTACTTTAATTAGCCATCCTTGCTTCCTTTTCCATTCATTGAATCATTTAGACAAACACTTGGCATGCATAATTTAAATCTTATAAGAATGAATGATAGTATAGATTTAATCATGTAGAAATAAGGCATAACATCACCTATTTAATTATCTACACCATGTAAACCAAATACTTCCCCATACCTTGGCTTATTTGAGTGGAATTTTTAGCAACTAGTCTTCAAACCTCTAGCTTCCTTCACGTGAGTTCACTTAAGAGTGCTACTTTTGTTTTGCTTTGTATTTTTAAGTGAAATAGATGTGGCTGGATGGAAGGGCTGGTCCGTGTAAAAATCAGCCCCTACTTTGGTTCTACAATCCTTTTTATATACTAAGTCTTCTTTGCTTTTAAATGAAAATATCTCAAGGTTATTATTGCCTTGCTTTCTAGTTGGATACTTCTTATTGGCTATCTAATGGCTTGTTTCCAAGTAGACATGTTCTTGAATTTTCCACCTACTTCATGCTTCATCTGTGGATTGAATCAAGCTTGGTGTCTTTCTTTTGTTTTCTTTGTTTTACGTGAAATGGCTTAATCTTTTAGAAGATTTTTGCCAAAACTACTTTTTATTTGGTCCAATAGGATCACTCCTTGCTTGGTGTCCCTCCAAGTGGCCTAATTCCACACTTTTCCAATGCTTTCTTCATGCTTCTTGTAGTGCACGGCTAGGCTTAGATTTTGGCACAATATGTTTTAATTTTTAGCTTAAAACCGTGGATAGCTCTTGGTTTAGAGTTTTTATATTTCATTTTTCTTAAGTTTTTTGAATTGAATAAAATTATTTCTTTAATGTAGAAAACCGTAACCAACTTGCTTTCTTAAGAATAAATTTCCAAAATTAGTTAGAAACTACTTAAGGTTTTGGTATCATTCAATAAGTTGTTACACAATTTCTTTTAATGGTTTTATCTATTTTTCTATTGGTCCATTTTGCTTAAAATTACTAATTTAACTTATTAAAAGAGTTTATTTATTTTAGAATTATAAGAAAACTCTAAAGATTACAACTGTCTTTTCCGTATAATTTTCTGACGCTTAAAATATCCTAAACCGGAGTTCTTTCTAAAATGACTTTTCCAAATTTATAGAAATCTCATTTTATGAATCTTTGTTACTTTCTTGATCAATAATTGGTTATCTAGAAGTGTTTTATTCTATACTTAGGTTTTCCCAGTCTTTCCCTACTCATCTGGTCATTTTTGTCCTAAAGGATATTTTGGTCATTTTTGCCATTGTTCAGGGGTATTTTAGTCTTTTACCCTAGGGACCTAACTGTCATTTGTAGAATTGTTCAAGGACATTTTGGTCATTTATTGCCTCAGGGACCTATCTGTCATTTACGAAATTGTCTAAGGACATTTTGGTAATTTCTCCTAATAAATATCTTACTAAAATATCTAGGGATGCATTGGTCATTTCCAGAATTGTTCAGGGCAAAATTGTTATTTTCACCCTAGGGACATAAACGTCATTTCTGAAATTGTTCAGGGGCGTTCTTGTCATTTTGCCCTAAATTTTTCTACTGCCTTTCATTAACATTTTACTCTTAGTAATTGTCTGTAATTCCCTAAATTTTGGGGTGTTACATCCTACTTGTTCCAAACTCTTCCTACAAATACTTTGATCTTCAATATGAATGTACCTTTTTAATTCATGTAGCCCCATCTGTTCTTTTAGTCTGTGCATGTCAGTCTTAAAAGAATTTCATTCAGCAGGTAGCTTACGCAACACAAGACCAACAAAGAGATTATCAGACAAATCAGACTTTTCCTCTTTTAGCTTGTCCCTCATATTCTTAAGTTCAATTAATTGAGAAGTGATGCTCGAGTTCATATTGAACTTAAAGTCAAAGAACTTCTATACTAGAAGAGTCTTAGAAAGTCTCTCTTGTTTTTGAAATTGACTGTTTAAGTGATCCCATATCTCCTTTGCAGTCTTATACTCACTATAAGTCATAGCTAAATGAGGATTTAAAGAGTTTAACAAGTAATCTCTACAAAAATCTCCATCTTTAATCCATTGATATTCATCCACATTTTCAACAGTAGATGCAAAATCACTTAATACAATATAGAATATATCACGTTCCTTCATGCCAAACTGAACATGAAATTTCCAACCATGAAATTTAGTGACATCAAAGGATTTCAGCTTTATGATATCATGAGAGTTATGTTTTGCCATTTTAATCAAAGTAAAAGAGTTAGAAAGAGTGCACCTTAAAATCCTCCAAAGTATATCAAACCTTCTAACTTTTCAAAACAGTATTGTAGAGTTGAAATTTATCAAATTTGACCCCAAAAATGAATCTGGAACGCCCAAAAACCTTCGGAACAATGATTTTTGGTTGCCGGAGACTTGCTGAAAAATCGCTGGAAAAGTTTGCCAGAAAGTCGTTGGCCGCAAGAAAAGTTCGCCGAAGAAGACGAACCAGCCGTCGGAAAGTTCACTGGAGAAGACAAACCAGTCGCCGGAAAGTTCACCGGAGAAGACGAACCAGTCGCCGGAGAAGACGTAGTTGCTGGAAAATTTGTCGGAGAAAATGAACCAGTCGCCAAAAAATTGTAGAAACTTCAAACGGCTATAGCTCTTTCGTTTGACATCCGTTTTTCGCAAATGACCACTCAAAACGATCGTCTCAACAAGTAAGCAAAACCCACAAGGTTTCAACTCATGAAATTGGCTGAAATTTCCAGGATCTGGCCTCAAAATTTGCGGCTGCAAGGTTTTCAATCTCAGATCCCGGTCAATGCTTCCATCGAAACACGAAAGTGATCACACTCTTGAGTTCCTGTTGATGAGATCTTTGAAACAACACCTTTCTCGCTCAAATCCGATACACGAAACTAATACTTCAAGATTGTTGGAGGTAACACTACTAAAAAAATAGGTTTTAACATCGCTAGCTTAACATCGGTTATTGGGAAAACCGATGTTAACGAAAACGCGGTGGCAAATTTGTAAATAAATGGACTTTGTTAACATCGGTTTTGTTAAAAACACCTCAAAACCGATGTTAAGTAGTTCATATTAACATCGGTTTTCAAGTTTTTAAGAAAACCGATGTTA
>PYAF01005603.1:259900-277596 GCA_007407185.1 Glycine tomentella
ATTTATAAATTTTTGTTTGTAACATAGCAACATCGGGTTTCTGTTTCAAACCGATGTCGTACGATGTAGTTAACATCGGTTTTCAAAACCGATGTTAAGTTCCAGACTTTCAACGTCGCCTGATTCAACATCGGTTTGAAACCGATGTTGAATGTCAAAAATAACCGATGTTGAATCCTATTTTTCTAGTAGTGTAAGGAGGTTTCAGAGAAAAGGGTTTAGTGTTGGGTGCTTGAAGTATTACACCAAGAGGCATCGAATTTGGAATGCTCAACAGTGTTACCTCCAACTTAGGGAAAATCCTAGTAATATACTAAGCTATTGGGTTCCAACCCATATGGACCCATATAACGATACAATAACCTATTGGGCTTGTATATGAACATATTAATATTATATATATATATATATATATATTGTTAAATATCTTCAACAATAGTAAGGTCGTTAGCATAAAAAATTGGAATAGTTGTGCAACCAATTTGAGAGGCTAAATTGGGGCAAAGACTACATATTTGTCAAGGAATTTTCCAAGCACCGTCATGAATGAAATCTACCACTTTTGCTTGTAGATGTTGACGGTAGCATTCAAGGACATCTTAGGCATGAATAATGGGTTGATCAAGCCACTAGTCATGCTAGAAATTCACTTTGTCACCTTTTCCCAACACCTAAGAGATATTTGAAGAAATAGTGTTCCAAAAAAATTTGATATCGAACCAAAAAAAAGGATTTAATGAAAGCCCGAACAAAGTTCTTTTTATAAAACACTAAAGTTCAAAAGTGGGTCACCCAAGGATCATTGGAAGAAAAGAAATTCCACGTTAGACTGAGAATTGTAGCTTTATAGATAGATTTGAAGGATCTTAGGCCAAGCCCACCCTCTTCAAAAGGGGCAAAGATCTTATTCCAAGCAACAATCACTAATTTGCCATAATCTAGGTCACCTAACAAATAAAATTACACATGTATTTCTTTAAGAACTTCAGCAAAGAAGCAGGTAAATGTGGAAAGAGTATAGCAGGCTTCCCTTAATATTATGGACTTCACCAACTGAACCCTTCCCATGAGAGACAGTAAATGGCCCTTCCAAGCTCCAAGTTTATTTATGGTTTTATTAGCCAAGGGCTGGAAGAACAATTTTTTGGGCTTCCCTTTGAAGAAAGGCACATCAAGGTAATTAAATGGAAGATATCCCATTTTAAATCCAAGGAGAAAGGAAATGCTAGAGAGACTTCTATGTTGAATGGCTCCATGGAAGAAATTAGATTTTTTCTTTCTTATGATCTACCCAAAAGCTCTTTCATAGATATCAAAGAGCAAGAGAAGATTTATGATATTTTTGGTCATTCCCCTACAAAATATTATGATGTCATCAATATACATAACATGGCTAGGAATAGAAAAATACCTTGGGCCAGTGATGGAGGTTCAAGACAAACCAAAGGTCTAGAAGGAGAGTTTGAAGCATTTCCTTTTGTGAGCTTCAAGGGACCAATGAAAAGAGCTAGGACTCAAGCACTTCAAGACCATATTCAATCTAACTTGCACAAGCATGAAGTTGCACAATCTACAAGGATTAGGCTCTAGATACCACATGATGTGATAAGCTGATTTCTCAATGCATTAGTTGTCATCAAGCTAAATCTAGATTAATGCCTCATGGTTTGTATACACCTTTACCTATTCCTAACTCCCCTTGCGTTGACATTTCTATGGATTTTGTGGTTGGCCTTCCAAGATCCAAGAGGGGAAAGGATTCTATCTTTGTTGTTGTTGATAGGTTTTCAAACATGGCACACTTCATTCCTTGTCACAAAAGTGATGATGCTTCCTTTGGTGAGCTTCAAGGGACTAACGACAAGAGCTAGGACTCAAGCACTTCAAGACCATATTCAAGCTAACTTGGACAAGCATGAAGTTGCACACCATATCAAGGATGATAGAGTTGGATTTTGATGTCTCAAATTCAATATAATCCAACAAATTCCAGCACTTGCTAGAAGAAATTTAATAAAACAATTGTAAATAGGTTGTTACTATTTTAATCGATTATTTTGGCCTTGTAATCGATTACAGCATTTTTGTTGCAAACAAGAAAAAAAGCTCTTACTGCTTTAATCGATTAAATGACTAGTGTAATCGATTATTTCATTGATTTAATCGATTACAATATCTGAAAAATGAATAGAACACTTCAATACAACCAAGAGGGGGGGTGAATTGGTTGAACCTTGGTAAATTAAAATTCTCAAGAGTAGAGTTCCACTATTGCAAACACTATGAAGCTATGAAGAGATAAGAAGAAAGATTAGCCACAGATTTTTATACTGGTTCACTTCAAACACTATGAAGCTACATCCAGTTCTTTCACTCAACACTAGAGTAGAGTTCCACTATTGCAAAAATATTCTTACAAGATATTACAAGCCTCTCTTTATCAACCCTAGATAAAGTTCAGAAGTCTAAAATACTATTAGACCCTTAGAGACCAAACCCAAACTAAGAACACTACTCAGCTTCCCTTAGAGAAACATTATCTCTAATCATGTAAGAAAACCCATTTACAATAGACTAATCTTTACAGAATTCAATTAAAAGAATTACACCTTCAAAGAATAAGGAAAGATTTCACCTGATAATCCAAAGAACATATGTATGTGAAAGATTCAATCAGGTTGAAAGAAAGATTACAGACTCAATGCATTCCTTTCCTTAATCTTTGAAAACCAATGATGCTTTACTCTTCAAATCAATAACCCATACGAATTTGTGAAGCCTAAATGTGTTTTGAAACTCAGAAAACTCACTAAAGAAAGCTTATAATCTTTTGTGATTGCCCAGTATTCGAAATATTCAAAGTTACAAAGAACAGGGCCATGGGTTCTATTTATAACCGCTTTCTAACTGAAAATAATCGATTAAACACGCTCCTGTAATCGATTATTTCGCATATGTAATTGATTAAAATGCTTCTGATATGTTCTGGGATTGAGCTATGAACAGTGTAATCGATTATTCCATGGAGTAATCGATTAAGACAGACAGACATGTTTTCTAAATACACTATGTAACCGATTACAAAATTTGGTAATCGATTAAGCCAGTCAGTCCTATATTCTCAAATGTACTATGTAATCGATTAAAACGACATGTAATCGATTAAACCAGTAGAACATGTTTCTCATAGGCATAGATGTAATCGATTACGAATTTCTGTAATCGATTAAGGCAGTCAGCATGATTTTTCTATTTAAGCCTATGTAATCGATTACATTGTTCTTGATTTGTTTTCCAGAAGGCACGAATAACAAAATAATCGATGCTATCAATGCTGTAATCGATTAATGCAGTAAAACATCATTTTTCCAAAAACTTAGCTTTTTAAATGCCTTACTTGTTAATTGCTTTTACTTAGACCTTTAATCTAACAATCCTAGATGAATGAATATGCATGATATGCTTTTGGATTATCAGATTACACAACTTCCCTTTTACATGAATCAAATTGATCTTCATGGTTTTTGACATTTTTCCAATGAGGCATGTTGAAAGCACAAAACCACCAAAGCTTGATCCTTGTTCATTCATGCATGGCTCCTCTTGAATCAACAATAGCGAATTAATCGATTAAACCAGTTTTTAGTTGTAAACAGGAATATGCTCTTACTGCTTTAATCAATTAAATGTCTAGTGTAATCTATTATTTCATTGATTTAATCGATTACAATAGCGAATTAATCGATTAAACCAGTTTTTAAGCTACTATGCACCTGTTTGGGAAGCCAAAGGTCACTTATTGAAAGATTGCACTTCAAGCTTCGTTTAGGCTTCATTTCAATTTGTATTTTCTTACATTTTAGTGACATTTAGCTTGAATTCTGTGGCCTATATAAAGTGCCAAAACTGAATGTAACTAACTTTTGGTTCAATAATACAATTTCTGAAAATTGTGGTGAAAGTTTCTCTCTTGTTCTTGTTCAAGAACTTCTGAGTCTTATCAATGGCTTCCCAATGCTATTGTTGTGATTCTTCCTAGGCTTATTGAAATCCTTTTCCATGGTGTCATTCATTGTCTTCACCTTCATCCCTATTCTTCTTCCATCTTCCTTTTTCTGCAACTTAAAACTCTGAAAAATAGCCCCAATTCAATGAGTGCTAGAACTTATGAGTTCTTGAGGTCTGCTTGAAGCTTGGGTTCTATTGCAATGTAGATTTGGGAAAACTTAATGGCTTTGGGTTTAGCTGTATTACATCAGCCAACCATGGGAAGAAGGTCGCTAAAGTCAACCAAAGAAGAGATTCCACAAATGAGGGCTTTTTTAACAATGCAGAAAATAAGAGGATAGAGTGGGTCACCCTATCTTACTGTTCTTTCGTAGGAGAAGTAACCAACCAAGTTTCCATTTATCCCAATTGAAAGCTTAGCTAAGAGAAGGATGGCATGAATCCAATTACAAAAATTTTGACAAAACCCGAAAGAGTGGAGAACTTGAAGCAAAAATCTTCAGTCAATGGTGTCAAATGCCTTTTGGATATCTATTTTTGTGGCCAAATTCCCTTTGAGGTGACAACTATGTAGTTGGCTATGTGTCTCCCTTTAAAAACCTTATTTGGTGTGGCGATATGATCTTAGGGGCGATGCTGAAGAGCCTATCAGCAAGCACCTTTGTGAGGATCTTGAATTGAAAATTGGCAAAGGTGATAGGTCTATAATGCTCAACTCTAACAGCATTAGGGGACTTAGGGATAATAACCAACACATTAGAATTCAGATAAAGAAGGATCCATCCTTCACGAAAAAACTGAAGCATGGCCTCAAAGATGTCATTGTGAATTATGTGATAGTAACGTTGATAAAAATGGTTGCTAAACTCGTTGGGTCTTGGGGACACATTAGCATTCTTTCCAAAAACCACATTTATGACTACTTCCAAGGTGTGGGATGGTTAGTGAGAGTGGAGTTGTCATCATCCGAGAAGAGATGAGGGATGACTCGCTGAACTAATCCATTGTCCTTTATGATGTTATGCATTGCAAACAAATTGGAATAGAAGAAAAGAGCGTGTTGCTCAATTTTAGTTGGTTCCTGCAAAAGAAGATCCTCACTTTTAAGGTAAGAGATAGTTCTAGTGGTTTACCTAAGATGGGAGACCTTGTGGAAACAACCAGTGTTGTTGTCTCCATGCATGTGTTAGTTGACCCTCAATTTTCTTTCCAAAATTCATCATGGTATATAATAGCTTGTTGGAGGTCAACTTGAGCCTTGGTTTCTTGAGACAGGAGGTCGTCCAAAGGGCTACGACTACTGATATGCTGCTGGATGGAGTCCAAGGACTCATTAACCCTTGAGTGAACATCTCAAAAACTATTTTTTTCTAGGATTTAAAGGCCTTTTTGAATAATCCTAGTTTTGCACTAACATAAACATAAGGCACCCTACAATGTTGGTGGAAATAAACATCTTTGATGACACACTCACATTCATTATGCAGAGACCACATCTGAGGAATTTAAAGGGCTTTAGTATTAACATCATTTGGAAGCAAGATTAAGATTGGATGGTGATCAGACTTGACCTTGGCAAGATTAGATCAAAATATGGTGTTCCAAGAAAAGTACAATCGTCATTGCACACTACACGATCCAGTCGAAGGTCAATATGAGAACTGCCTTCTCTTAGGCACCAAGAATGAAATTAAAGACTCTTATATAACACCATGGCCCCTGGTGTTGCTGCTAGAGGTTAATGAGTCTACTCCATAGGTCTCGTGCTTATTATGGCACAAATTTTAGCATAGATGACAAAGAAAATTTTTTGTTAGTTTCAATAATCGAGAAGTAAACTTGTTGATTAGGGACAACAATAACTTGAGGGTCAAACATGTTACTAAATAAGCACCAAAAATTGGGGGGACTTACCTTGTTTGGAATTAACATAGAAAAGTTTCATGTTAAAACTATTTCAAAAGGAGGATGAGAAATTTCCAATATCCATCATAGGATGAGAAATTGTCAGTATCCATCATATGCATCCTTCATAGAAATTGCTTATAACTTTCTTTTGTATGCGTTTTTTACCTGTGGCATTGGAAATAACACCTTTTCTCTTGGATTTCTTCTTCTTAGATGTAGACATGACAGCGATGAAAGTAGTTCCTTAGGCCTTAGAGGAAGATAAGGCTTCTACTTCATCCACCCAGAACCTAGATACCAATTTCATATACTGTTTGAAAGGATTAGACCAAAGATTCGCATAAGAATTTGAGGCTGATGTCAAGGAGGTTCTTCTAGCAATAGGGGAGAGTTCTTGTTGTTGAAAGCCCTATCTGACTGGGCTACTAATAGGAGCAATAGGTAGGGGAAAATTACACTAGGAGGGTGTAATTAGTATTGTGATAGATATTGTAGTCAGTATAACTAACTATCTATTAGTTATAACAGACTTAAAGGGAGGGAAGCTTTAAATAGGAGGGAATCAACTGTAATTGGGTTACCTGTTGGGTAGTTGGAGGGTAGTGACCTCGAATTCACTTGTAACTGCTAGGAGAACCTTTCTTCTTTACTGCAATAAACTCTTTTCTCCATTTTCGGCCTGGTCCAGTGTCTATCACTAGTATCAGAGCTCCATTCTGGGGCTGTGGGGCGTCAATGGCAACAAAGAACACCAATAAGATGGAAGCGCGGGTAGGTACACTGAATCAAGTACTGGAGGAGACGCGCGAAGCCAAGGAGATGGATCGCGAGGCCTTGGAGGCTAACCGTGTTGCAATTGAAGCCAATAAGGTCACGATGGAAACCTGATTGGGCTCGATTGAGCAAGTACTGCAGAAGTTGGCGGTGACGCTGGAATCTCGGGCATTGGGGGCGTGATTTCCAGCAAGGGAGGCGAGAACCAAGAATCGAGAAGAAGAAAGAGCTGGAGCATGACAATAGAAGCAAATCGAAATGCCTATCTTCAAGCGAGAAGATCCAGTGGGGTGGGTATCGTGTATCGAAAGGTTTTTTAGGCTTCAAGCCGTGAGGGAGGAGGAGAAACTGGAAGCTATATTGGTAGCCATGGAGGGAGAGGCTCTAGCCTGGTATCAATGATGGGAGAACTGGAGCCCGAGTCAATCGTGGAAAGAATTTAAAGCTGACTTGGTGAAAAGATTCCAGAGCACTAATCTGGGAAATCCTTTCCAAACCTTGCTGGCATTGAAGCAAAAGAAGTTTGTATAGACCTACATTGGGCTTTTTGAGAAACATGTAGAGGCAAGAAAGGGATTAAGGGAGGTTTTTCTGATGGAGGTGTTTGTGAAAGGCCTGAAGGAAGAGATTGGGACAGAGGTTAGGTTACATGAACCAAAAACCTTGCTGAACACTATGATGAAAGCAAGGCAGGTTAATTTATCCAGAACTAGAAAATGGGTGTCTCCTTTGTTAAGACATAATTTTTCTGGTCCAAGAAGTGGGAAAGATTGGCAGCAAGGGAGTGGGAGGATGTTGGAATCTGTGGGGGAGCTAAAACAGGAGGAGAATTTCCAATTAAAAAGGAAAACTTTCAAAGATTATCCCCTTTGGAGGTAAATGAAAAGATGAGAAAAGGAGAGTATTTTACTTGCAATGAAACATACCACCCAACACATGTTTGCAAGAATAAACAATTAAGGGTGATGATAATGGAGGAAGATATGGAGGAGGATGAGAATGGGGAGCAAAAAGAGGTTAAAGAAGAAGTGGAGGAAGTGCATCAGCTGTCATTACATAGTATTGAGGGATTTACTTTTAAAAAAATCACTTCAGTTATAGGGAAAATAAAGAATAGGAAAGTGGTGGTGTTGATTGATTGTGGAGCAAATCACAATTTATTTCAATGAAATTGGTGAAGGAATTGGTGTAACGCCTAGATTTCCTTCACTTATTTATTATACTTAATCCATTCTTATTCATTTTTATGAGTAAAATTTTTTTTCCTTCTCTTAAATAGTTCGCTTACGTAAAATTCATATTTTAAATGAGCTATTTAACTTACTATGTTTGTGAGTTCATCGTAACATACAGTCCAAATATAGTTTAATATGAACAGTCCATGTACAGTCCAAAATATATTGTCTCAAAATAATATACAGACAGTCAAATCCAAAATACAGATCCATACAAAAATCACATTCACAGCACACAGTTCATCCAGCTTCTTCATCACACCTTCGTCAACGTCATCCCCAGTTTACTGTTCCTCTGCTAGCCCAAATAAATTGGGGTCATCACAGGTGTCAACCACAGACACAAATAGGGTAAGTTCAAGATAAACAGAGTTTAAATATCAGGATAATTTCATCAAAACCAACATAACATTAATCATAAGAATTACATGAAAATGCATGATACATGATTTATCAACTTTCAATACAAGGCCATAGTCAAGATAGCCCCATCCCAGTGGCACAGATTGGATCGACCAGTCAGGGTAGGTCAGTGTTGCAAAAGGACTCACACCTACACAACATGTGATCATCATGGGTAGGTGATCTCCCCACTGTGGCTACCCCCCAGCTTAGACACCTTTTGTCTAAACACTCGTCTCAATCCTTAGCTATCTGACACCTCCTCTTGAGGTCAACATCGCGGCTTAACCCCCGTAGGGCATATGCAGATGAATGAAATATGAATGAATAATCATTTTTATATGTCTTCATCAATATTAATCTTTCTTTAGCACCTTTATTAATCAAAGGTCATAGTCAAAGGTATACAATGATTATTCCATACGTACAACCTCGTTTCATTCATCACATAAATTTTTATAAAGTCATACATCAACCATTATAATTTATCAAAGCTCAACATTAATTAAATTAGTTTAACATAATAAACATAATAAATATAATTACAAAAAATAAAATTTAATAAACATAATAAACATAATAAATATAATTATAACAAATAAAATTTCATACGGATACGTAGGAATTTTATAGAACATTAAATAAAAGCATAGCTTTAGTGAAACATTTGATATATAATACTATCTTTCAAATGAATTATTTACTCAAATAAAATCATAATACTCCAAGATTAATTCTCCTAATTATTCCATTATTAATTTTAGTCTTCCAATCAATCATTTAAAACCAAATCAATTATCTTCCAAAAATAGCTATACTACTTATGATTTAATTTACTTAACCTCCCTTTAGATTTTAGTTATTTAATTACTTATAATCTTAAAATCAAATTACTTAACTTCATACCCATTCATGCCATAATCTTGAGCTTCTTAAACCAAGTTACCACACATGAAAGTAAGGATTAAATTTCAAGCATTAATCTTAACATAACCAACATTTAAACTTGGTTTATCAAGAACTTCCCATACCTTCTTTGATTCCTAAATTTGGACAGCCTTTACTTCTTTTTCCCTTGAGTCCCACGTGAGTTTGTTCAAGATAGTGGTCTTGGTTTCCTTGTTTAGGTAGAAGGTATGTCTTGAAAAGGATAGCAAGGTCAAAATAAAAAGGTTGCAAATGGAGTAATGCACGGCTACTTCTTGATTTAGGCTTACAAATGTTTTTAAAGTGGCTTTGAAAGAGACAAGGCTTATGAATGCACGTTCCTTTCTCCCTTCTCCAGCCCATTTACGGTCCCACTTTATTTATAGAGGGAGGTTGCCTTTTGCTTTAAAAAAATCTACAAAGATTGTACTTAAGTCATTAATACTTTACTTTACATGTGTTTTCCTCCTATTGGCCATTGAAGTGTTATTCTTCTACATTCTTGAGCTTTCCTACCGCCTCTTGCTCCCTCAATGTTCTTCACGTGCCATTTCATTTTTTTTTGTAGCTAATTCCTTTTAGCTTTTGTTCCCACGGTTAGTGTTTAGCTTTGTCTAACTTTTGTATCTTATAAGCTTTAAAACATTTATTACTACTTTCCATGGACCAATCAAATTAGCTTAGACTTTTCAACTCTTCAATGGATCATGCTTGATTTTTCTAAAGCATTTCTTCATTTGTTTTTCCATTGCACGGCCAATTATTATTTTTTTGAAACCAAAAAACACTTTTTCTCTTTTTATACATGTTTTAACAAAATCCTATTTTCCTATTGGTCCAATTTACTTTCAATTATTAAAATTACTAAACCAACTTATTAAGGAAGTTTATTTACCTCATAATTAAGAGAAAATCCTATAGATTGTATTTACCACTTTCATATAGTTTTCAGATGCTTGAGTTAGTTTGTATTGAGCTCTTTTCAAAATTTCTATTAAAATTTCTAGAAATTCTATTTCATGGTTTCTTGTCATCTACTTTGTGGATAATTTATTTTCTAGGGGTATATTATCCTTTCCTCAGGTTCCTACAGGATTCCCAAGATTATCTGACCATTTTTAGGATAAAGGGTATTTTGGTCATTTTTAAAATATCTAGGGGCATTTTCGTCATTTTTGCCTTAAACTCATTTTTGTAAAATAGAAGTGCATATTGATAATTTAATGAGAAAAACTCACAAATATGCATTTAAATATGAGGGTGTTACAATTGGAGTTAGAGGTCACTCTTACCCAAGCTTATAATATGGAGGTAGGAGATGGACACAAGGTGAGCTACCAAGGAGTATGTAAAGCCCTGGAAGGATTAAAGGTAGTGCAGAATTGTTATATGTTTGAATTAGGGGGGCTGATGTTGTTTTAGGAGTGGAGTGGTTAGTAAGTTTGGGGGTGGTGGAAGTTAATTTTGAAAGATTGACATTAGTTATGAAGATGCAAGACATGAAAATAGTGTTAAGAGCTAAGCCTGAATTGATTAAGGCTGTCATAAGTAGAAAATTGATCAGATGTAATATGCTGGAAGCTGAGCAAGGGTTTGTGGTAGAATTAAAACAAATAGAAAGAGAAGAGAAGGCAAAGACAGTTCCTGAAGTATTGATGTAGTTGTTACAGTTGTTTGAGGGGGTTTTTAAAGAACCTCAAGGGCTGCCACGTTCAGGGAAAGGGGTCATGCAATTAATCTACAAACTGGAAACAATATACCTAATTTGAGGCCTTACAAATACCCTCACTACCAGAAGAATGAGATTGAGACGTTGGTGGAAGATATGTTGTCTGCTGGAATTATCAGGGCTAGCATCAATCCTTTTGCTAGTCCTGTTATTTTAGTAAAGAAAAAAGATGGGAGTTGGAGGTTTTGTGTGGACTATAGGGCTCTTAACAAAATTACTGTGCTGGACAAATTCCCTATGCCTATTAATGAAGAATTGTTGGATGAGATTGGAGGGACTGAATGGTTTTCAAAGATGGATCTGAGGGCAGGCTACCATTAAATAAGAATGAAGGCAGAGGATGTGCACAAGACAACTTTCAAAACTCATGAGGGCCACTATGAGTTCTTGGTGATGCCCTTTGGGCTAACCAATGCACCTGCAATCTTTCAAGCACTCATGAATGAGGTACTTAGACCTTTCTTGAGACAGTTTGCATTGGTGTTCTTTGATGATATATTGGTTTACAATAGTAGTTTGGAGGAACATGACATGCATTTAAAACAGTGCTGCAGGTTTTACAACAACAAGAGTTGTATATAAATAAATAAAAAGTGTAATTTTGGCCAGCAATCTTTAGAATATTTGGGACATATAATTTCAGCTGAAGGTGTAGAAGCTGATCCTAACAAATTGGTAGCTATGGCTAAGTGGCCTGTCCCTAAAGATGTTAAGGGGCTGAGGGGTTTTTTAGGACTGACTGACTATTATAGAAGATTTGTAAAAGGATATGGAAAAATCGATCAACCTTTAAATGATATGTTGAAAAAGAATGCTTTTGTTTGAAAGGAAGAGACACTCAAAGCTTTTGAGAAGTTGAAGGCAGAAATGCAACAGCTGCCTATTTTAGTAGTGCCAGATTTTTCAAAGAAATTCATTTTAGAAACTGATGCTTCTGGAAGTGGTTTAGGAGCGGTATTGTTACAAGAAGACAGACCTCTTGCCTTTTGGAGTAAGGCTTTACCAAAAGAGAGAAGTTGAAATCAGTTTATGAAAGGGAATTAATGGCTGTTGCATTGGCAGTAAAAAATTGGAGACACTATTAGATGAGAAGAAAATTCAGTATTAGAACTAATCAAAAAAGCTTGAAATTTTTAAATGAACAAAGATTGTTGACTGAAGAAAAGTTTAAATGGGTCATTAAATTAATTGGTTATGATTTTGATATCCAATATAGACCAAGAAAAGAGAATATAGTTGTTGATGCTCTATTAAGACAAATTGCTTTTGAAGCAATTTCAGTAGTGTAGGAGGAAGAATAGAGTGATTGGGAAGAAGAGATGCAAGTTGACCCTCCAATGTATGAGATTTTTCAGGGTTTAGTATCCAGAACAACTGAGAATATGGGTTCATAGAGGCAGATTGTATTATACAAATAGGTTGGTGTTTGCAAGGAATTCCGTTAGAACTCCTATGATTTTAAAGGAGTTGCATGATTCTCCTGTGGGAGGACATTCTAGATTTTTCAGAACCTTTAAAGAATAGCTGCAGTTTTATAATGGCAAGGTATGAAGAAGACAATAATAGATTATGTGGCTGCCTGTGAGATTTGCCAGAAAAATAAAGTTAGTAATTTAGCACCAGCAAGTTTGCTGCAACCTTTGCCAATTCCTACAAAGGTTTGGTCAGATATTGCTATGGATTTCATTGGAGGTTTGCCAAGGGCTCAAGGTAAAGACACTATTTTAGTGTTTGTTGATAGGTTGACTAAGAATGCTCATTTTTTTTGCTCTTAGTCACCCTTACACAGCCAAGGAAGTAGTTGATATTTTCATTTCTGAGGTAGTAAAATTACATGGATTTCCTACATCCATAGTTTCTGATAGAGACAAGGTGTTTATGAGCTTGTTTTGGAAGGAGTTGTTTAGAAGGGCTGAAACTCAATTGAAAATGAGCGCTGCTTATCACCCTCAGACAGATAGCCAAACTGAGGTGACTAATAGATGTTTGGAAGCATATCTGAGGTGTTTAACTGGAAGCAGACCAAAGCAATGGCCAAATCATTTATCTTGGGCTGAATTTTGGTTTAACACCAATTTTAATATTTCAGCTAAGATATGTTGATTTCAGGGGGAGCTGCTTGAAGCATCAGCAAACATTGGTTCAAGGTACAAGTTTTAGCTTTCAACATGCCTTGAAGAATTGAAGAACATCTTGTGATTAAATGTAAAAGGAAGAAGTGTTTCTGGTGATCCAATTACATTGCATTCATATCATGCATCAAGTTAATTAGTTTGAGAAATAGAATTCACAAGGCATTGATAATTTGTTTAAAGTTTTTAAATAAATCAAGAGTTTTTGGAAAAATAATATTTCATACTGGATTAATCGATTATATCAAGAAAAGAATTGATTATTTTGTTCTTGGTGTTTTCTGGAAATCTGTTTAAGAACAAAGTAATCGATTACATATCGGAATAATCGATTATTTTACCTTAGATTACTTATAAACAACCTTGATGAATTGTTTAATCGATTACCAACCAGTTGTAATCGATTACATAGGCCAAATAGAAAATACTATCTTCCTGGTTTAATCGATTACTAATTGAAGTAATCGATTACATAGTTCAAAACATTTTATGTTGTTTCTTGGTTTAATCGATTACCAATTGAAGTAATCGATTACAGAGTTCAAAACATTTTATGTTTTTTCCTAGTTTAATCGATTACCCATTGAAGTAATCGATTACATAGTTCGAACCAGTTTTATACAAGTTCCTGGTTTAATCAATTACCAAAGTTTGTAATCGATTACACAGTACATTCATAATTGTGCAACTTTCTAGTTTAATCGATTACAAGATGGAATAATCAATTATTTTGTTCACTGCTCATACCCAGAAATCTGTTGAACAAATTAATCGATTACAATCTTGAAATAATCGATTACAGGAGCGTATTTAATCGATTACTGATCGTTATAAAAGTTTGTTATAAATAGAACCTTTGCTCAGCTGTTTTATTAACTTGATTAATTCGTATTCTGAGCATTCTAAGGCTTTCTAAACATTCTCTTAGTGGTTTTTCTGAGTTCATTGAGTTCTTGCATTCACAAAACTCTTATGGGTTGTTAAGTGATTAGTGAGGCAAGAAGTTCTTTTTCAAAGCTTGAGGGAAGTGATGTTCTGCGTTTGTATTCATTCTTCAACCTGGTAAAATCATTCATATGCATATCATTCATTGGATCATCAGGTGACTTCTTTCCTTAATCTTTGAAGTTGTAATTCTGTTTTGAATTCTGTGTTTGTTTGTCTATTGTAATTGGATTTCTTGCTTGTAATCTAGAGATAGAGTTTCTCTAGGGGATAAACTTAGTAGTGTTCTCAGTGGATTGTCTCTAAGAATCTAATAGTGTTTTAGATTTCTGAACTTTATCTAGGGTTGATAAAGAGAGACTTTGTAATAACTTGTAAGAACTGAAAATTGCAATAGTGGAACTCCATTCTAGTGTTGAGTGGAAGAAAAATGGATGTAGCTTCATAGTGTTTGAAGTGAACCAGTATAAATCCTTGTGTGTTGTTTGTTTCATCTATTTTAATCAGATTCTATTATTCTTGATTTATGTTTTAGATATCAACCATGTTCTTGAGCTATTGCATATCTTGGACTAAGAATTAGATTGAATAAAAGTTCTTGGTTTTTACAAGTGATAAAGATCCAAAGGAAAAAACTCTGATTTTATTCAAAAAAATTTTAAATTACCAAGCCTAACCAATTCACCCCCCTCTTAGTTAAGTGTGAAGTGTTCCCATATTTTACAAGATGTCCCCTTTCCAAGTCCTATATGGACAACTGCCACCTCTTTTGATAAAAGGGGCTGACATTCCTTCCAAGCTGGAGGAAATTAATAAGATGTATGATAGCAGAGATATGTTATTGCAGGATTTAAGGAGTAATAAAAGTTCTTGGTTTTTACAAGTGATAAAGATCCAAAGGGAAAAACTCTGATTTTATTCAAGAAAATTTTAAATTACCAAGCCTAACCAATTCACCCCCCCCCTTAGTTAAGTGTGAAGTATTCCTATATTTTACAAGATGTCCCCTTTCCAAGCCCTATATGGACAATTGCCACCTCTTTTGATAAAAGGGGCTGACATTCCTTCTAAGTTGGAGGAAATTAATAAGATGCATGACAGCAGAGATATGTTACTGCAGGATTTAAGGAGTAATTTGTTGAAGGCTCAAGATCAAATGAAGAAGTATGCTGAATAGCATAGGAGGGAGGTGAGTTTTCAGGAGGGAGATTGGGTATTTTTAAAGTTGCAACCTTATAGAATGAGGTCTTTGGCTAAGAAACCTAATGAGAAATTGAGTCCTAGGTTTTATGGATCCTATAAGGTCATACAAAGATTTGGGGAGGTTGCTTATAAGCTAGAACTTCCAGAGGGCAGCAAGGTTCACCCTGTGTTTCATGTGTCTTTGCTTAAGAAATCTATGAATGATACTGGTTTTTCACAACCATTGCCTACTGTGTTGACTGAAAATTGGGAATTGCAATTACAACCAGAGAAAATTATCCAGCACAGGGTATCCACGGATGGAGAAAAAGAGGTGTTGGTCAAATGGCAGGAGTTACCACAGCATGAGAATAGCTGGGAAGTAGCTGAGGAGTTGCAGAAGGTTTTTCCTCACCTGGACCTTGAGGACAAGGTCCATGTTGAAGTGGAGGGTATTGATAGGAGCAATAGGTGGGGGAAAATATACCCTAAGAGGGTGTAATTAGTATTGTGACATTTATTGTAGTTAGTATAACTAACTTTCTGTTAGTTATAACAGACTTAGAGGGAGGGAAGCCTTAAATAGGAGGGAATCAATTGTAATTGGATTACCTGTTGGGTATTTGGAGGGTAGTGACCTCGAATTCACTTATAACTGCTAGGAGAACCTTTCTTTTTTACTGCAATAAACTATTTTCTCCATTTTCGGCCTGGTCCCGTGTCTATCAGCTACCTCTGGGTATTATCCAACAAAGTTGTTCTTGCTTCATGATCTAGGTCCTCAAGAATGGGGTTATTAACTTTTTGTGTGCTAGTCTTAGAGTTAGCAGCAGTTGTGCTTGTGCCATTACTCTTTAGACATGGCCACTTGGGTCCAATTGAGCATACGGTTTCTCAGGGGACATTGGTCAAGCAATTTGGGGGCTTTTCAGGGTATAAGAAAATTACTTTCCATCCAGCTGGATGACACAATATGGCACAAGGTTTTCTTCTTTTGTTGTGGAGTTGCAACCTAATCCTGTTGTTCTGCCTAGCACTTGCGCTTACATAGTGCGACACCATGACCTACACTGTTTTACAAAAATCACAAAATGGTGGATTTTCTCATATTCTATGCCCACCAACATTCTCGTAAAATGGCCAAAGATTTAGTTTAAGTCTCGTTGCTACATCCATACTAATTGGTTTTCAAATTCCACCAATAATTTCAAACAATATATAGCTGAGGGCACTAGTATTCTTGAGGTAAGTCAAGGATACGAACCTAGCATTGAACGGGTGACTGGAGGATGCCATTGAGGTTGAAATCAGGAGTCCACTAGATAAGGCGGAGGAAGCCTAGCTGAAGGTTCTAGTTCCCTATAGTATGGATACTTATATATTATGGCGGGCCAAAGCTAAACTCAAAATAGTCTCTACGAAGCAATATTACTTTCCAATGACAAATGGGGCTCCACAGTTTGAGAAGCTTCTCCTCTAAGTCTTCAGCTTTGAGCAGGGTGACCCTTTAGGAAGAATCAATCTACCATGGAGGTTGGTCCTACAGGCTACAATTGTGGATGCTCTACTAGTACTCCTCCACGGAGATCTTAATGGAGAAGGTATCGCCCTTGAGGTAAGGCTTTGGTAGGCTACTAATCACAATGTCGCATGAATTGCTGAGGATTTTGGCAAAAGAGGCTTTTTGCGATTGGAGTTTTGAAGGAACGAGGATTGTGGGTGACGAAGGTTTAAGAAAGGTCCATGGGAAAATGATGTTGCAATTGGTCATGACGTTGGCTACTTGCTTGGGGAACCCTAGCAGAGTGACATCCAGTTAAAAAAGTCAAGTTTGTTGCTAGAAAAGCTTTGCACGAGCTTTTTAGGAAAACACACAAGATAAAACAAGCATCCACTTTTTATACAAAACTAGCTTAATGTCCTTTATCTTGCACAAGTATCATTTTAAATTTATAATTTATAGGAATAATTTTTTATATTATTTTGAATTTTTAATATATTATTAATTATTTAGTTTAAATTTTAATAAATATATGTTAGAAGATATATCAATAAAATATTTAAATGTATTTTTATGTACAAATGCTCTAGAAAATTGTTATTAGTGGGGTGTTGTTTTATGTAGGATTTCTTTAACTTTGGTGATGTTTTGCATGCTCCGTTTTCACTTTCTTTTTTAAAAAAATGATTTAGTTTATTTTTTTAACCGTGATATTGGTACAAACTATAAAGTACCCTATTTTTGTCATTAATGATGGAATTTTAATGATTGATTGTTTTTAATTAAGATAAAAATTAAGGGGTCTAACTTAGTTTGTTAACATGATAAGTGAGTGAGTTGTTGTAAATCATTTAGTAGTCGTTATCGATTTCTACTTATAAAAATAATAATTGAATTTGTAATTTTCAAACATTTGCATCATTTGAACATTATTGTCTGCAAGGGAGTCAAAA
>PYAF01005603.1:359508-370170 GCA_007407185.1 Glycine tomentella
GTTAAGAAAAACTTATCTCAATATTAGAAAATTACGCTTATATTGAGCTTGTAGAGACTTTTTGGTCTCTTTAATAAATTACAACTTAGTAATAACTTGTAAATAATATTCCCTACAATAATAGTAATGTCCATATATTACAAAGCATATAACAAAATACTACAAGTCCGCAACATTAAAAGAAATCTTCTAACTTGTCTTCACTTTGTAGCTCCTCCTTTCGATTTACCTGTCTGGAATGACACGGGAATATACTAAAACAGTGAGAATTTCAAAGAATTCCCAGTAGGTGAAAATTTGCTTATCATACAGTGTCATCGTCATCATTCCAGCTACTTCGGTTTATTAAGAAAACATGTGAACAATTATAGTTGATTTTTAATTTCATAAACATATAATCATCAGAGGTCGTTAACCTGCCTTAATCACTATCATTAACTATAATCATCAGAGTTTAAGCAGTTTGGAAGCATAATATAAGAGTGACGTTATCAAATGTCACTAACATAACCACTTATACATTATAATATGGTGAATACACATAAAAGGTTCTGTTTACGTACAAAACTGTACATACATCCCTCTCAGGGTACAAAACTAAACCAAAGGCAGTATACAAAACATCAGAGCCACATGCTCATATCATCTATGCCTAAGGTTTACAAATAGCAACTATCCCTGCACAGGCTTCTTGCCTTGGGATCTATCTGCTCCTCCTGAAGATTCACCTGCAAAACATAAGTCCCACAAATTCTCAAATTCTCAAATTCTTGCCTTGGGATCTATCTGTTTCAGACATATTCTCAAATTCTATTTCAGGAAAATCACACAAACAACCACTATGCATTCAGGAATCTCAATCCCCTTCTTTAATCATTATCTTTCATCAAATCACATTCACCTGTTGATAATCAGGTGATATGCACACGGCCTACAGCCAATCATAGCATACATCACTATCCTGCAGAGGCTACATCTATGTATATAGGAACATCTCCACATAGGAGGCTACCTCTATATACTAGGAACATCTCATGTCTGGATCTCAATATATCTATCTGAGGCTACATCTGTATATATAGGAACATCTCCACATAGGAGGCTACCTCTATATAACAAGTACATCTCTTTCTAATGAGGCTACATCTATGTATATAGGAACATCTCTACTCAAGAGGCTACCTCTATATCATAGGCACATCTCATAATCTATCCACACAATTGCCTGAGGAGGCTACCTCTGTGTATATAGGAACATCTCCATTCGAGAGGCTACATCTATATCACAGGAACATCTCACAAAAGGTCTTTCTCAATTTCAAGTCATCTATCCTACTACCATAGGATTCCATTCATTTGCAGAATTCACATTCAATTCTAATAGTTCGCCACACATATATCATAAGCCAGACAATTCATAGCCATAAACATCAGTCTTCCATCACAAGGTTTGGATTACATTTCAGGCATTTCATACCAATACACATCAATCCCTATCACAAGATACAACATACAATTCAATAATCAATCACCTTAACATATAATTTCCATATCCACGCATTTGCTCACATCAGAACCATCACTCCCTCTGGAGCATGGTGGAACACAGTAAAGGACACACATACATGAACCAATAGCTTACCTGCTCTAGGCAAAACACCGGCTCTCCCGGCCTCGTGATCACCACCACCAGAACTATCAAGCTCACGTCCTACATAAGAGCAAACACATAACTTATCAATAACGGTTCTAAGCCGTTAGAACGAAAGGAACTATAATCCTTCCCATATGACACAGAACCAATCACTTCATAAGTGATTCCCAGACCCTCAACAGGATCCCTCTCAACCTAACCAAGGCTCCAGAGCCTCTTCTAAGACTCTATTCAGGCTAATACAAAGCATATTCTTACTTTAGCCATATCAATTTCAAGCTTCTCATTATAACCAATTCAGCTCATAAACAACATCTATACTGTCCCATGAGCAACTTTAACAACTACTCTAAGGTGCATAATAGCCAAATAACCAGTCTTTTCTCTACTCATACTTAAACTCAGAGCCCAAATCAAACTTCATCAATAATGATGACTTAAGGCTCTAACTTCATCAGAACAATCCCCTGAACACAATTCTCTACAGGGTCCAAGCCTAATAACAACTCTAACACCTCCAAAAACACTTCTCAAGGTACTTAAAATCCAACAAAACCCAATCCACAAAACCAACGACTAGAGCTCGAGTTTCTTACCTCTATGAAGTCAAGGAACACCAGGGAATCACTTTTCCCAAGATAGATCGCCCATACAAAGCCTTCTGCGACCTTGGGTTCTTCGCTTTCAATGATTCCCTTAGAAAACTCGATCTCGCCGTTTACCGCCTCTTGTCGAGAATAAAGCTTGGACTCTAGCTTATCTCGATGCTCTGAACACTTTCTCAGTTGGGTCGGAGGTGTTTAGATGAGAAATGGTGAAGATATGGAGCTTTTCCGGTCATCAATGGCTGCAGGACTTTCTCTCTCTCTCTCTCCATTTTCGTCCAGAATGAGCTGTATATAAGGTTGACCGAAAGTCCCACGCGGATCGCGCCATATGTTCGAAATCACAGTCCTGATTCGAACTTCCCACGCTGATCGCGCCATATGTTCGAACCTCCCACGCGGATCGCGCGAGATGGCTGAAAACACGGCCCTGACTCGAGCCTCCAGCGCGGATCGTGCCAGACCCCACGCGGATCGCACGAGATGGCCGAATCCGCCTATTGCTTTCCTCAAGCTTCCTTTTTGGGATTTCTAATGCAAGATTATGTTTCCTAGTCACAAGGCTTAATCCCATGCTTAAAATTTGAAGGTATTACAGCTTACCTTTGTTATTTTCCTCTTTAATACCCTAAACTAGACAATGAGCTCATTACTAGACTTAGGTTGCTCCCGCAGGGTCGTGCTCAGCTTAACTGTATCACCCTTGGGTCAATATGTCTTTCCCGCAGGGTCGTGCTCGGCTTAACCGTATCACCCGTTGGGTACCATCAGGGTCGTGCTCAGCTTAACTGTATCACCCTTCAGGTATTATCTTTCTTTAGTCTTTCCCTTAGGGTCGTGCTCGGCTTAACCGTATCACCCTTTGGGCACCATCAGGGTCGTGCTCGGCTTAACCGTATCACCCTTCAGGTCTTATCTTCTTATCTTTCTTAATGCACATGACATGCTCAATGACATGCAAAGCTACATAACTTATGTCATACAATTATGCCACAAAACATCAAGTTTTCATCATCACAAAGAAAATCATAACAAAGAACATTATAACAACAAGATTTCTTACTACATATGATTTGGTTCCTCCTATAATCTATACTCATCTAATAGTCATTAAATCCCTATCTTTTAATATGTTAAACTAGACTTCCTAAGCTTTCTAAAAAAAGTATCACATGCCTCAATTGAAATTATAAAACTCTAGATATAATATTTTACAAATAGAACTTCAAATCTACCAGCAGTCTCAAAATTCCACACTAACATCTCCTAGAGTTTTCAAAATTTCAATCAGTAAAAAAAATATAGTTTTAGATGAAATTTTTATATGTTATAGTTGACATTTAGATATTTAATTCCATATATCATACACCTAATTTGAATAAGAAATAAGAGAGAAATACATTTTTCAAAACAGATGGCAGAAGCTGTTTGGGTGTGGACAGTTTCGGACAGCCTGAGCTAAAATAATTTATGGGCATGATTCACTACTTAGTTTGGTCCCATATTTTAGGAAAATTTAGAGGACATCCTAAGCTTTAAAATGAGTGGTCAAACACCTGGTTTGGTTAAGTATAGAGGGAGATATGGAAATTTCAAAACAGTCCAAACTTTAGCTTACAGCCATACGAATTTTCTCAAGAATCAAATGATAAATGAAACTAACTTTCACCTACCTCAAACAAGTTTGCTTCCAATTCCTCCAAGTACTTGTCTGCACCTCAAGGTCTTGAAAGAATGAAAGTCTTTTCTAGAATTTGATGTTTTGGAAAGGAAAGGATGGAAGTGAAATGAAAGAGATGGAAGGAGGGTGTTTCTCAAGTGAAGGTGTGGTAGAAATGGTGTTTTTGAGAATGACTTCCATTCAAAGCTTTCACCCCTTTATATAGTAGTTGGAAAATGATATAATATTCATGGAAATTTCTACCCTTCCTAGCTAGTTACTCCCATTTGGTTCCATCTTAACTTAATTACTTCTCATTCCATTGGATCCTAACTAAGTTCATGATGACTTCCTTAAAAATCTTCTAAGTTAATTGTGTGTCATACAAGTGTCCTAACACTTGTCTTGGTCATAATGGTTGTCTTTCCAAGTGTCCACTTACTTGGCATGCATTTACAAGTGTCCCAACACTTGTCCAATTCATGAAGTTTCTCCTAGCTTCTCCATTGTTCACGTGAAAGCTAGATGAATGTAGAGAAATTTTGGCTTCACTTTCATGTTATCTTTCATCCATGCCATACAAGTGTTCTTCCACTTGTATTCATCCTATGGCTTATCTTTCCAAGTGGCTTATCATGAACTTTCTACTCCTTTCTACTACCTTCTTCACGTGCTCATCATGCTTAAGGGGAAGGAAGACAAGTTTTTCTTCCTTTTATACCATTAGATATCATTTTTGATGCTTAAGAGAAGTCTAATTTCAATTATAGTTTTCCACATGGCAATTTCTTGTAGGAAGTCAAGTTTGATTTGAATTCTTCTATCTAAAGATAATATTGAATGATAGAATTCTAGAAATTCCTAGAAATTTATTTCAATGACAGTTTAAATTACTCACAAGCAGTCTATACAGAGCATTACATACCAGACTGCTCCTTATCTAAATTCTGATATGTTCATACTTCTTCTGATCATCAAAATTACTAAACTATTTAATTAAATAGGTTTGTACATCCTACAAATAAAAGAAAATTCCATAGATTCTATTTATCATTTTTCCATATTTTTCATATGTTTAAATCTTTTTTAATAAAGTCTCAAAGTTGTTATCTTATAAAATTTATAGAAATTTTATTCTGGAGTTTTCTGTCAAAATATTTTGATACATAGTCAGCTAAGTGTACTCTATAATTTCATCATGTTTCTTCAAAATTTCTAAAGATATTTGAGCATCTCTGGCCTAGGGGCATTTTGGTAATTTTGCCATTCATCCTAGGGGTATTTTTGTCATTTTCAAAAATGTTCAAGGATATTTTTGTAATTTTTATCGTAAGGGTATTCTGGTAATTTTTTACTTCAAGGAAAGAGTGATATAGTCATTTTATATTTGTATTCTAATATCATCACATGTCCATAAATTAATTATAACTATGAATGTAATTTTTGAGGATGTTACACTTTAATCAATTATACATCGAATTAATCGTTTACAAGCTTCCATTTTAATTCTGGAAAGCCATGTAGAACATTTTAATCGATTACTATGTAAACTATGGGAACACTTCACACTTAACCAAGAGGCGGGGTGAATTGGTTAGTCTTGGTAATTTAAAACTTTTTGGATAATCAAAATCAGAGTTTTTTTTTTTTTTTGCCCTTTTTGGATCTTTATCACAAATACAACCAAGAACCTTTATCCAAGATCAACCCAAGACTTGTAATGCTTCAAGAAACAAGATATAAAACAGAATTCACAAAGAAAACAATCAAATATGCAGAATATAAATGAACACACAAGAGTTATACTGGTTCACTTCAAACACTATGAAGCTACATCCAATTTTCTTCTACTTAACAGTAGAGTAGAGTTCCACTATTGCAAATAATATTATTATAAGAAAATACAAGCTTGTATTTATTAACCTTAGATAAAGTTCAGAAGTATAAAACACTATTAGACCCTTAGAAGCCAAAACCCACACTGAGAACACTACTCAGTTGTCCTTAGAGAAACACTATCTCTAACCTTGCAAGAAACCCACTTACAATAGAACTTCAAAAATAAAGATTCAACAGAAAGTTTACAACCACAAAGAGTAAAGAAAGAAATCACCTAATGATCCAAATATGATATGCATAAGGATGAAATACCAGGTTGAATGTAAACACAATATGCAGAACAAGCCTTTCCTTAAGCTTTGTGAAGAATTGTCTTGCTTCACTAAATCCTAAAGACCCATAATGGTTATGATGGAAGCAAGAACTTAAGAACCCAGAAAATTCACTTTGTGAAAGCTTAGAATGTCTATGTAATGCTCAGAAGTCGAAAACTCAAGTTGTTAAAATCAGAAAGGCATGGGTTCTATTTATACTAAAATCTATAACCGTCATAATCGATTAAAAGCGCTCCAGTAATCGATTGTTTAGCATTTGTAATCGATTACACACGCTCCCATAATCGATTAAAGTGTTCATAGCAAGTTCTTGGTTACAACAACGGGTCATTTAATCGATTATCCTGACGTGTAATTGATTACTCTAGAAGCCTTCCAAAATCAGTTTGTACTCAGTAATCGATTAAGACAAACATTCTAAAAATCATGTTTGAGTAATGTAATCGATTACAACAAATGGTAATCGATTAAGACAGACTAAGTGCAAAACATGAAATGAACTAAGTAATCGATTACAATGGATGGTAATCGATTAAGGCAGTGTGATCACTTTTTCTGAGAATGAAGTGTAATCGATTACGGATCGGTGGTAATCGATTAAACAGTATGCTAAGTTGAAATAATCGATTAACCCGATGGTGTAATCGATTAAATTGTTCTTCATATTTTTCCAGAAAGCTTGAAGAACAATATAATCGATTCTTTGTGTATATTAATCGATTAAACCAATTTAGGGCTATTTCACAAAAAAAACACTTAGCTTCTTTTATGTTTCAAAACAATTACTTAATGCCTTTGTGATGTGATGCTAAGATGCTTATGAATGGTATGAATGCATTGACATGAATCATCTGAATTCTTTCTTTCCTTTTACAATTAATCACAAGCTTCTCTTCAAGCCTTCGAGCATGTTGAAAGTCAAAACACTTCCAAGTCTTCAAATTGCTTCAAGCTTCAAGTAGCTCCCCCTCAAATCAACAATCTCCCCCTTTTTGGCTTTAAACATGCCAAATTTGAAATTGAAAAGCATTGGGTCTTGTGATTAAATGGAGAGACTTCATACCGTATTTCGGAACTTCCTTAGCACCAGAAAAATTCAAATTCCTTTGCAAGAACAATTGTTAAAGACATTTGTTTTTTAACTTAGCATTCATTCCCTACATATATTTGTTCATTGCAATCAATTTAAGCCCTTAACTCCCCTTAACTTTTCCAAATTATGCAAATCAATTTTCAGTTCAGAAAATGCATAAAAAACAGGGGCAAACAGAGTATACTACAGAGCATGCTTGATTTCAATTATTCTCCCCCTATTTGGCTTTTTAAAGACAAAAATTATAAGGCACATCAGATTAATGACAAATAGAAACATAATATTGCATAAATTTGAAGTTGAGGAGTACATTATCAGGCTTAAAATGGAAGGAAATAATAACAGAAACAGAGTACATTTTAAACATAAATAACTAAAATCTAAAATTCTTCAGACTCTTCATCCATCCTCAGGGTAGCCTCAATATCATCCAATCTCTCATTGATCTCCCTAAATGAGCCTTGAACTTCTGCTTTGAAATCATGGTGCATCTGCAGAAGCCCATCCATCTTGGCCAGCATAAGAGACTCAAATTGAGAGTGAAGTGGCTGCTCAGATTGGTCACCTTTACTTGCAGAACCAGCCAAGTCTTCACTATCAGCAACAAATGGTTCTTGTTGCTGAGGCATCTGTGGAGGCTGTCCACCCATCACCCATCCATCAGGGGTCTCGTTCAATCTAAGCTTTGGCAGATGCTTCTCTTGAATGAGGCTGTTGGAGGAGTTGGTATTGTCCACCACTTCATTAGAAACATCAACCCCAAAATGGTCAATGAATCTAGAAACTAAGACAGGGTATGGGAAGGGATAGTTGACAAGCCTCTTGGCCTTCATCATTATTTCTTGGAAAATGGGTACCCAGTTCATAGGAATGGAATTGATAAGACCATACATGAGTTGTAGGTCCTCATCTGTGGCTTGGGCATGGTTGGTTGCTCTTGGAGTTAAAATATAGGTTATGAGATAGTGGAGGAGTCTGTTTTTTGGTGCCATAGGACTAGTGCTTAGCCTATTCCTAATAAGTTGGTTTGGGTCAGTAAGGGATTCCCTATAGGTTCCCATCTTGGTATAGCCACCAGGGGTCTCCTCAAATTTCCTTTCTCCCTCATTGACAACCCCAACAACTGTCTCCCAAATCTCAGGAGTAATCAGCATTTCTACCCCCTTGACAGTGGATTTAAAATACCCTTTCATAGAGCCCTTTCCACATGTGTAGAAAACTCTAACAAGATCAGGGTAATAAGTACCCTTCATCTTCATGAACCTCCTAAGGCCTTGGGTTTCTAAAAGAGCAGGTAAGACAAAACCTTCCTTGATAAACCAGTCTAGGCTTATATATTTGGGTGAGTAGATGGGTTTGGTGGCATTATATTGCAGATAAGTCATTTTATCCGCTTCTTTGGTGAACCAAAGACTCAATCTATCAGGTGGAGGTTGGGGTTGAGGGTTTGAAGAAGACTCTCCCACCTTTCTTTTCCCAGTTCTAACCCTTTTTGGTGTAGACATTTTGAATAAGGAAAAGAAGATTAAGAAAAGGTTGAAGGATACAGAGTAAGACTCAAGGAAGAATAGCTTTTTGGTGCAAGGAGGAATGAATCAATAGTTCACTATTTATAGGCAAGGATTAACCTCTAAACGTCCAGATTTTTCAAAAATATAGATGTTATAGGTAGTTATTGCAGGTTAATGATGATTAAAGCACAAGGATCAGTTGATAGGGCAGTTACGAAATCCCAGAAAACTGTCAGAAAATGCATAACAGCTTGAATAATCGATTAAACTCTTAAGTAATCGATTATTCCAGATCAACAAATAACAAAAATTACACAGCGTAATCGATTAATCCGTGATGTAATCGATTACATTAATGGTTGCCAGAGGTTGAAGATGATCAGTAATCGATTATATCTCATATTTAATCGATTATATGCATTAGGATAGCCATTAATAAAGCACCAAGATATGTGTAATCGATTATCCCGAGTGGTAATCGATTACTTCCAAATGACAGAATTTTTTATATAGGAGTGTAATCGATTACAAAGTTGATGTAATCGATTATTACGGTGACACAATCAATTTCTAACCTGAGTTTAAAGAGAGATAATTGATTATCCCGATAAGTAATTGATTATGTTAGAAGAATGCAATTTTTGATTAATGAAGAATAATCGATTACAATAGTAGCGTAATCGATTACTTGAGCATAATTTTCATACTGAATGTTAGTTTTAATGAAATTAATCGATTATTCCGAGTCTTAATCGATTATTACAGCATGTTTAGCAGAAAACAGAGCATTTTTAAAATCTGATACAGCTTTTCATACAATTCAACAATGATATGGCAAGAGGCATTCAAATTTTCACACAAATCATATAACAAACAAGCTAGATAATATTGTTTTCATCAAGGATTCCTAGCATGTTTCTAAGAGTGTAAAATCTATCTTTAGACAGAGGTTTTGTAAATATATCAGCAAGCTGATGATGTGTATCAATAAATTTTACCTTTATGTTACCTTTCTGCACATGATCTCTTATAAAGTGATGTCTAATCTCAATATGCTTGGTCCTTGAATGCATCATAGAATTCTTTGAAATGTTGATGGCACTTGTGTTGTCACACAACAGTGGGATCTCCTTTAAATCAACTCCATAGTCTTGTAATTGTTGCTTGAGCCATATACTTTGTGCACAACAACTACCAGCTGAAATATACTCAGCTTCTGCAGTGGATAAAGCTACACATGCTTGTTTCTTGCAATGCCAAGAAATAAGTGAGCTTCCAAGGAGATGACAAGTTCCACTAGTGTTTTTTCTATCAAGCTTGCATCCTGCAAAATCTGAATCAGAATAACCAATAATATTTATAGATGCATCTCTAGGATACCAAAGCCCAACTTTGGGTGTTGCCTTGAGATATTTGATGATCCTGTTTACAGCTGTAAGATGAGACTCTTTTGGGTTTGCTTGATATCTTGCACACAAGCAAACACTTAGCATGATATCCGGTCTACTAGCTGTCAAGTAGAGTAATGAGCCAATCATTCCTCTATACTTGGATTCTTCCACTTTCTTTCCTTTTTCATTTGAATCAATATAGGTTGAAGTTGCCATAGGAGTTGCAGCATCTTTGCTTTTATCCATTTCACACTTCTTGATTACTTCAAGGCAATATTTAGATTGATTGAGAAAAGTTCCATTCTTCAGTTGCTTGACTTGTAATCCTTGGAAGAATGTTAACTCTCCCATCATAGACATCTCAAACTCATGTTACATAGCTGCAGAAAATTCTTTACAAAGCTTTTGATTAGTTGAACCAAAGATTATATCATCAACATAAATTTGAACCATTAAGATATCATTCTTTTGCCTTTTGATAAACAAGGTTTTATCAACATTGCCCCTTACAAAAGATTGATCAAGTAGAAACTTACTCAATCTTTCATACCATGATCTAGGTGCTTGTTTCAGA
>PYAF01005603.1:381697-391861 GCA_007407185.1 Glycine tomentella
TAGTAAAGTTCCTAGAAATTCTATTCTAGATTTTCTTGTCACCTATTAGTAATTTATTACCTAGGAGTATTGTATTGAAATTTTTCTAATCTCTATTCTAGGTAAAAAAATCCTTTAATCACATATTACTAATTGATCTAAAACATTTCCTAAATTACACATTTAACACGTATATAAAAATATTGGGGTGTTACAGTACTCATCTTCCAGTTTTAATGAAACAAGTGTTCTGGTGGTCACATATATGTGTTTTCATGTTAAAAAAATAATTCTTCTACACATAAGCTCTGATTGATACGTATTCTTTGATACATGCATAAAGTAATGGACTGAAGGAAAGTCTCATATATTTCAACATAATCTGCTCATGAATGTTGATAACATGTTTGCTCTGATTATGTCTTTAAAAGCTCTAACTTATGATGTTATATCTCTGATTCTTAACAAGTTTGTTGTATATCAAAGTTACATTCTTCAGCTACACAAACAAAGAGTAAGTGATGTGCAACAATACACTTTAAACATTTATGGTACCTTGATTTTAATCTCTTTATTTTATCCTTTTTGGTATCAAAATTTATGGTGTTTGTCATAATCAAGAAAGGGGAGATTGTTAAGTTTGGCTGCGTCCAATTCATATTGGACTGCATCAAACACTTAAGTCCCTAAGGTTTCGATGTTAACAAAGTATAAATTTTATGTGTTAACCTTTCATGCTTAAGCTACAGGTTTATCTATCTCTATGAGATACAAAAAGAAAGCATTAAGAGAAAAGACTTTGGACGATAGTTGATGTATCAGTCACTGGACGATACTTTCTTAGCGTCCAGTCCCAAGATGACAAGTGCTTTAGCACTTGGCTCATAGTCCAAAGGCAATGGAACTATTACTTGATCCTCAAGAACTAAAAGTTATCTTTATCAGATACAGGGAGAGCTTGAAGAAGATCAAGATGATGAGGCTATTTGTCTTAGAGATATTTTAGCTTTTTGCATGTCATTCAAGTGAAGGCATATGTAATTTGTTAGTTGTTTAAGAGCTTCATCTTATGATCCTTTTCATTGCATAAACATCATTCATTGGCATGCATACATGGTTTTTATCAAGTCACATGATTTGTGAAAAAGCTTAAGGTTTTCATGTTTGCATAAGATGTCAAGTACTCATGGTTAAGTTTTGGAAAAACCACTTTTTACACTGACTTAATCGATTACCAAAATATGGTAATTTGTTACTTAAGTCATGAAGAACTAATTAATCGATTACAGGATAATGGTAATTGATTACATAGTACAAAACACAGAATAAGTCTTCCTATGTTAATCGATTACCATCAAATCGTAATTGATTACATTAGCACATTTTTGAAGCTAGAGTGTCTGTGGTAATCGATTACATAGCGGTTTAATCGATTACTTTGCTCATGTATCCTTTCCAGAAAGAACAAAGAGCACTATAATCGATTAAATAAGATATTAATCGATTCCTTAAGTGAAAATAGTCGATTTAATCGACGATTTAATCGATTACATTCAGTTGAAACAATTTTCTATAACAAGTTGTTAGGTCTTTCTTTTTCATTTCAACAGAAAATAACACTTCAAAATTTTTCATTGCTCTCAAAAGCCTTTTGGATTTAAAGAAGATACTTTGAGTCTCAAAGCTCTTGTCCCATAATTCAAGATCTTCATGAATCATTGATAGAATTCTTTTTGGATAAGATTTCAAAGGAGTTTCTTAGAGAGCTTGGTCTGAAACTTGCTTTCTTTCAACCTGATTCCAGATTGGTAAACACGTGCATTTTCATTCTTTGGATCATAAGGTTGTATCTCTCCTCTAAACTCTAGTTATAATTTGTTTTTACATTTCAGCTTGTTAGTTTCTATTACAAAAGAGTTCTTTAAGCTTGTCTAGAGTAGGCTTCTCTAGAGGGAAAAGTATAGAAGGTTTTCTCTATGTCTTGATCATTAGAAGTCTAAAGGGTGTTTAGATTTCAGTTCTTTAACTGGGGTTGATAAAGGGTGATCTTTTGTAAGCTTGTAAAGAAGAGATTTTTGTTAATAGTGGAACTCTAGTCAAGGTTTGGTTAGAAGAAATTGGATGTAGCTTCTCTTGTTGAGGAGTGAACTAGTATAGTTCTTGGTATTCTTTTAATATCTTCTTGCTGACATTGATTGCTAATCTTTTGGTTAATCTTTTCAAGATCAACAGATAAACATTTTCTACTATTGCTTTTTGTGAAGGGTGAGTCTTGATTGAATGAAAGTTTTTTTTAAAGGGTGTCCTTGTGATACGATCCTAAATCCACTTCTTGTTTCAAAATTTTTTTTAAAGACCTTGTTTTAACCAATTCACCCCCCTCTTGGTTAATTGTGTGTGTTCATATTGTTTTCAATTGGTATCAGAGCATGTTCTTGAGTGTTATTCAAGATCACTATCATTTTTAAAAGAAAATGAATACCACACAAATTAACTTCAACGAGGGTGCCTCCCTCAATCGTCCTCCGATGTTTGAAGGAGAACATTTCAGTTTTTGGAAAAATAAAATGCAGATTTTCATTCAATCAAATGACCCTTGTGCTTAGAATGCAATAGAAAAAGGTCCTGTGATTCCTATAAAAATTGTTGATAATGAAATGGTTCCCAAGGAGTGGGATGAGATGACAAATGCAAAAAAGAGAGTTGTTCAATATGATTTTAAAGCTAAGAACATGATTACTTCTGCACTTTCTTCTAATGAATTCTTTAGAATTATTAGGTGTAAAAGTACAAAGGAGATGTGGGAGATGTTGGAAGTCACTCATGAAGGGACAGATGAAGTTAGAAGATCAAGGGAGCATGCCTTGATTCATGGGTATGAATGTTTAAGATGAACACCACAGAAAACATATCTTGGCTCCAAACAAGATTCACTCACATTGTAATTCATCTTCTTGGTCTTGGGAAGCCATTTGATGCTGTCAAAATCCTAAAGTGTGTTACAAGACCATGGCAACCAAAGGTGACAAAAATCAAGGAATCAAAAGATCTTTCCAAGATGTCCATGGCTGCACTATTTGGTAAGCTTCTTGAGTATGAATTAGAAATGTCACAACTAACACATGCAGATAAGAAACTAAAGAGTATAGCCTTGAAATTTGCATCATCTAATGTGGAAAAAGAACAAGACTCGAGTGAAGATGAAAGTGATGAACACATGAACCTAATAGTTAAAAAATTCAGCAAGTTCATGAAGAAGAACAAGAATATGAAGTTGTCAAAGTTCAACAAAAGAAATGACAACAACAACAACACCAACTTCACTTGCTTCAAATGTGGTAAGCAAGGCCACATTAAATTTGAATGTCCTATTTTCTTAAAGAAGCAATTAGGTGAAAAGAAGGCAAAGAAAGAAGGAAAGCCAAAGAAAGCCTACATAGCATGGGAAGACAATGCCTCAGCAACTTCTGAATCATTAAGTGAGAATGAAGAAGCCAATGTATGCTTCACTTCCACCATTAGTGAAGATGAAGAATTCTCAAGTGCTGAATCAGAAGTAAATTCTGAATTTAATCAAATTGTTGATGCTTTTCATGAAATGCATGAGGAGGCTAAAAAACTTGCAATCTCCAACAATAGGCTTAAAAATAACCTTAAGGGGGATGTTACCAAAATTGCAAAAAAATGTGATATGAAATTTGTAACTTGAAGGAAGCAAATGAAAAACTTGTTTCAATCTACAAAGCTAATCGGTGTGTATGTGCCTCTTCTTCTTCAAATGTAGATAAATGCCAGATTTTACAAAAAAAGTTTGATGATTTCAAAAAGGGTCAATCTTAAAACTATATGGAATTGTTAATAGAACATTCTTATTTGGTTGATCTTTTGAAAAAGCTTTATAGATGAAATTTCACTTTGGATCGAATGCTAAGTGTACAAAAAGTATGTTGGAGATACTTCTGGTTTAGGTTACAAACATGGAGCAAAACCTTTTGGAAAAACCAAGTTTGTACCACCAAAACAAAAGAATCAAAGAGGCTTTTCAAAAACAAAGTATAACCAAATGACTCATTTTGAAAGATCATCAAAATCTGTAACTTGCAATTACTACATGAAGAAAAGTCATACATCTCATAGGTGCTATGCTAGAAGGTTCTATGTGCCTATTGCAGAATGCATTTGGGTTCCAAATAAAAAAGAAAAATAGCTAACCCCCTATGTACCCAACCTAAATTGGATACCTATCTTTGCCACTTAATTTGATTGTTGTAGGTGAGTCTTAGAGCAAAATCATCATTATGGTACCTAGACAGTGGATGTTCTAGACACATGATAGGTGACATGTCCATGCTTACAAATTTGACTCTAAAAGATGGAGGATATGACAACAACAACAAAGGAAAGATAATTGGGGAAGGAAAATATAGGAGACAACTTTAAAACCAGGATCAAAAATGTTCTCTATGTGGAAGGTTTGAAGCACAATCTCCAAAGCATACGCCAACTATGTGATAAAGGATTCAAGGTTTCCTTTTGTGATGGTACATCCGGTGAGGTTATCCATGCAGGTAAAAGTATAACATCTACTTACTCTCTATAGAACATGCATTCCATCACAACACTAATTGCCTAGTAAGTAAAGTTAATGAATCATGGCTATGGCATAGGAGATCTAGTCACATTAACATGTATCACACGAACAAGCTTATTAGAAAAGACTTAGTCATTGACTTAGCTAAACTTAAGTTTGAGAAGGACAAATTATCTGATGCATGTCAAAAGGGGAAACAAACTAAGATTTACTTTCAAAATAAAAACTTTGTTTCCACCTTAAGACCCCTTGAATTGCTTCATATGGATTTATTTGGTCCTTTTAGAACTATGAGCTTAGGAGGCAATTTTTATGAACTTGTAATTGTTGATGACTATTCTAGATTCACATGGACTTTATTTATAAGATCCAAGAGTGATGCTTTCATGGCATTTGAAAAATTAGCCAAGCTCATTCAAAATGAAAAAGGATGCAAAATTATCTCAATAAGAAGTGATCATGGTGGTGAATTCGAAAATGAGTATTTTGAAAAGTTTTGTCAAGAAAATGGAATCAACCACAATGTTTCAGCTCCAAGAACACCTCAGCAAAATGGTGTTGTGGAGAAGAAAAATAGATCCCTTGAATAAGAAGCTAGAACTCTTCTTCATGCGACAAATTTGCCTAAACATTTTTGAGCTGATGCTATGAGTACAGTTTGCTACACTTTGAATAGATTACTCATAAGGCCTATTTTAAAGAAAACTCCTTATGAACTATACAAAGGTAGAAAACCAAACATCTCTCACTTAAGAGCATTTAACTACAAATGTTTTGTTTTAAACAATGGTAAGGAATCACTTGGCAAGTTTGATGCTAAGGCTAATGAAGCCATCTCTCTTGGATATTCATTACAAAGCAAAGCATGTAGAGTCTTTAATAAAAAAACTTTATGCATGGAAGAATCAGTTCATGTTATTTGTGATGAATCTAACCCCTCTAAAGAGGAAAAGAAGTGTGAAAATGATGCAGGTCCTATAAAATAGTATATACAACTCAATGAATTAAATGAAAAAGAAAAGGAAGAACCAAATGTAGAAATGGAACAGTCAACACCTATCCAAAAGCCTAAGGATTGGAGAACTACAAGAGACCTCTCTCTTGACAACATAATTGGTGAAGTTACTAAGGGAGTATCTACTACATCTTCACTAAGAAATCTATGTTGTGATATGGCTTTTGTTTCACAAATTGAACCTAAGAACATTGATCAAGCTTTACTTGATGAACATTGGATGCTTGCCATGCATGATGAACTTAATCAGTTAAAGAGAAATGTAGTTTGGGAACTTGTTCCTAGACCTTCTTCTCACAAGCCTATTGGCAGCAAGTGGGTTTTTAGGAAGAAACTTGATGAAAGTGGCATCATAGTTAGATACAAAGCTAGATTGGTTGCAAAAGGTTACAACCAAGAGGAAGGCATAGAATTTGAAGAAACCTATGCTCCATTAGCAAGGTTAGAGGCCATTAGGTTATTGCTTGCATATGCATGTTTAATGGATTTTAAACTATATCAAATGGATGTAAAAAGTTCTTTTCTAAATGGATATATTGAGGAGGAAATCTATGTTGATCAACCTCCTGTTTTGTTGATTTCAAATATCCAAACAAAGTTTTTATACTAAAGAAAGCTCATTATGATTTAAAGCAAGCTCCTAGGTCCTGGTATGAAAGATTGAGCAACTTCTTGCTTAGCTAATCCTTCATAAGAGGACAAGTGGACAAAACCTTGTTCATCAAGAAAAATGACAACGACATCTTATTGGTTCAAATATATGTTTATGATATAATATTTGGTTCAACTAATCAATCTTTGTGCAAAGAATTTTCTATCTCAATGCAGAATGAGTTTGAAATATCTATGATGGGAGAGTTAACATTCTTTTTTGGACTTCAAGTAAAGCACATGAAGAATGGGTCATTTCTAAGCCAAACCAAATACTGCTATGAAGTGATAAAAAAGTTTGACATAGAGAAAAGCAAAGATGCTGCAACTCCTATGGCAACCTCAACTTACCTTGATTCAGATGAAAGAGGGAAGAAGGTTGATGAGTCAAAATATAGAGGGATGATTGGATCCTTGTTGTACTTGATTGCAAGTAGACCAAACATCATGTTGAGTGTGTGTTTGTGTGCAAGATATCAAGCTAATCCTAAAGAATCACACCTCACAGCAGTCAAGAGAATCATCAAATATCTCAAATCAACTCCAAGAGTTGGTCTTTGGTATCCCAAAGGTGCATTACTAAACTTAATTGGATACTCAAATTCTGATTTTGCAAGATGCAAATTAGACAGGAAAAGCACAAGTGGAACATGTCATTTATTGGGAAGTTCACTTATCTCATGGCATTGCAAGTAACAATCTTGTGTTGCTCTATCAACTGCTGAGGCTGAGTATATTTCTGCTGGAGGTTTTTGTGCTCAAAGCTTGTGGTTGAAGCAACAATTACAAGATTTTGGTGTAGAATTGAAAGAGATACCTTTGCTATGTGACAACACAAGTGCTATCAACATCTCAAGGAATCCAATAATGCACTCAAGGACCAAGTACATTGAGATCAGACATCATTTCCTCAGAGATCACATCCAAAAGGGTAATTGTTCAATTGAGTTTGTTGATACAAATAATCAATTAGCTGATATTTTCACTAAACCCTTGGCTAGAGATAGATTCTATGCTCTTGGAAACATTCTATGTATCATTGATGAGTCTAATATATGCTAGCATGCTTATAATATGCCTTACTACATGATGTACCACTTAAAATTGGCTATGCATCTCATGATTGAAATTTGAAATCCTGATAAAATACACTATTCAATTTGCACAATTGTCTGAATTAATCGATTACGATGTGAAATAATCGATTACTTGATGTTTTAATGGAATCCAAAAACAAAAATTCTTTGTAGTAATCGATTACACAATGTATTAATCAATTAACTGCTGTTTAAAGCTATTTCTGAATCAAAATATCTATGGAGTAATTTATTACACTACATTTTAATCGATTACTTGATATTTGAGAGCTAAATCCATTTTCAAATCTCTCTGGAGCAATCGATTACTCAATGAATTAATCGATTGCGCTCTGTTTCAGACACTAACTTTGGCTTGAAATAATCGATTATCAGGCTAATGTAATCGATTATCTATGGCGTTTTTGCAAAAGCTGCAATTTTTTGAAAATCTAAACTGACAATCTTATCTCTAGTTTAGTTGATGTAATTTCTTGCTTGTGGCTATGGATTTTCTGCTTTCTTATTTTCAGTTGTTGCTTTCTCATTTTATGTTTTCTTGTACCGCACTTTGTGATTAATGAATAAAACTCTATTTTTTTTGTTGTTTCTATCTTCCTTGCTTATCTTGTTCTCACTGGTATATTTTGTCTGTGATAAAAGGGGGAAAAAAATGAACATAGAAAAACATGAATACAGGTGCAATTAAAAAAATACATGATATTAACTCTGAATTGTTCATCTAAACTTAATATAAAATTACCTAAGATAGGGGGAGCAATATAATGAATGTACACTGTTTATGCAAAGTATACTTGACAAGTGTTCTTGGCAAAAAGCTGAATTGATTTCAAATTTCAAGTATAAAGCTCATAGAATTCATCCCTTAAAAGCAAATGAAGGCTAAATATGTTCAATTGAAGTTTGGCATGATCGAATCCAAAAAGGGCGAGATTGTTAGATACAGTGGGAGCTTGAAGAAGATCAAGATGATGAGGCTATTTTTGTCTTAGACATATTTTAGCTTTTCACAAGCCATTCAATTGAAGGCATATATAATTTGTTAGTTGTTTAAGAGCTTCATCCTATGATTCCTTGCATTGCATAAACATCATTCATTAAAATTTATACATGGTTTTTATCAAGTCAATTTATTTGTGAAAAAGCTTAAGGTTTTCATGTTTTCATAAGATGCCAAGTACTCATGGTTGAGTTTTCGAAAACCACTTTTTACACTAACTTAATCGATTACCAGAATATGGTAATCTGTTACTCAAGCCATGAAGAACTAATTAATTGATTACAAGGTAATGGTAATCATTTACACAGTACAAAACACAGAATAAGTCTTTCTGTGTTAATCGATTACCATCTAATCGTAATTGATTACATTAGCGTGTTTTTGAAGCTAGACTGTCTGTGCTAATCGATTACATAGTGGTTTAATCGATTACTTTGTTCATGTATCTTTTCCAGAAAGAACAAAGAACACTTTAATCGATTAAATATGATATTAATCGTTTGCTTAAGTGAAAATAATCGATTACATAGACGATTTAATCAATTACATGAAGTTGAAACAGTTTTCTATAGAAAGCTGTTGGGTTTTTTTGATTTCAACAGAACATAACACTTCAAAATTTTTCATTGCTCTCAAAGGCTTTCTGGATTTAAAGAAGATACATTGAGTCTCAAAGCTCTTATCCCATAATTCAAGATCTTCATGCATCATTTGATATAATTCTTTTTGGACAAGATTTCAAGGGAGTTTCATGGAGAGCTTGGTCTAAAACTTGCTTTCTTTCAATCTGATTCCAGATTGGTAAAAACATGCATTTTCATTCTTTGGATCATAAGGTTGTATCTCTCCTCTAAACACTGGTTATAATTCATTTTTACATTTCAGCTTGTTAGTTGCTATTACAGAAGGGTTCTTTAAGCTTGTCTAGAGTAGGCTTCTCTAGAGGGAAAAGTAGAGAAGGGTTTCTCTATGTCTTGATCATTAGAAGTCTAAAGGGTGTTTAGATTTCAGTTCTTTATCTACGGTTGATAAAGGGTGATCTTTTGTAAGCTTGTAAAAAGACATTTTTCTTAATACTGGAACTTTAGCCAAGGTTTGGGTAGAAGAAATTGGATGTAGTTTCTCTTGTTGAGGAGTGAACCAATGTAGTTCTTGGTGTTCTTTTAATATCTTGTTGTTATTGATTGCTAATCTTTTGGTTAATATTTTCAAGATCAACAAATAAACATTTTCTGCTATTGCTTTATGTGAAGGGTGAGTCTTGATTGACTGAATTTTTTTTTTAAAGGGTGTCCTTGTGATATGATCCTAAATCCGTTGCTTGTTTCAAAGAAATTTTAAAGATATTGTTTTAACCAATTCATCGCCCTCTTAGTTAGTTGTGTGTTCATATTGTTTTCAATCTTCAATAGTAACATCCATGGTTCAGTAAGTAATACATGCCATAGCGCACAACAGGAAAGTTTTGAATTCTCTTGTCTTGACATTCTTTATTCCTTTTGACTTGTGCTATTAATGTGTATTTGAATCATACACTAAAAGTGAACTCTAAGCAGAAGGTGACATTGACACGATGTACTTCTCTGAAGATACGTTGTAGAAGATGTTTGTGGTCCTAAGCCTCTCTCGTTGCATGTAACCACCGCTTCTATTACGTATTTATTTTAAGACGACCGCTTTTGATTTGTTAATTTGTGACTGAAAATTTTCTTTTTTTTTCCAAAATTTTTGAAAAACTAAATTAATAATAATAATAACAAAAATCCAAATTGAATTGGTTAAGTTTTAAAACAACTTTTAAAATGTATAGAAGTTTACTCGTAATTACCTA
>PYAF01005604.1:2698-21587 GCA_007407185.1 Glycine tomentella
TTAAAATAGATAGTAAATTAAATTAAGAAGTTACCAATGGAAGAACAATTATGGTCAGGCGCAATCCCCTCTGATTCCTACCTCCTTCACTTGACTGGTTTATTAGTTTAATTTGCACAAATGATAAATCTCTCCTAATTTCGTAAATCCTAATTTATTAGCGACTTATCCCTTTAATTCGATCGAGAATCCTAATCCCCTAGCAATCCTGTCAAACTAAGCATTTAGAGAATATATCATAATGGTTTCTTGTTATGATTGTTCAAAAAATAAGTCTTTCTAGATTAGTTAATCCCTAATCCCTTAGTGAATTAACCCTTTAACCTGAATTGAAAACCTAATTCCTTAGTGAAATCTATCAGTTTAAGCATTTAAAATACCATATTATAATTTCTGCAGCCACGCATCCCTATCCCTAGGTGATGAACAATTGTTATTCTAAACAGGTCAGAAATTAGAACCCCAATGTCCCCATTGCGAATCCTAATCCTTAGTACTTACTCAGAGTGATCAATTCTAAATAAGAATAGAAATTAAAAGCAGAGTAGAATAAAACAATCAAAACATTATTATTCAATACGAGTCAAATTACAGAGGAGTTCTCATCAGTTCATGGCCTTCCCATAATACAAGATTTAGCCTGCCATAGGCCTCAAGAACATCAAAGCAGTAGAATAATACATGACTGTGCTGAAACCCTAGCCTTGATTCTTGATTTCCAGAGCTTTAGAATGATGATTTGTGGGTTTTTCTGGCTAGTCCAATGTATTCCAAGGTATTTCAGTGTATATCCGGTATCCTAGACTCAGTTCAGAGGCCTTTTATTTATAGAATCATTTAATTACAGTAATAAAGCCTAAAACAGAACTCAAATCCGAAATAGATAAACTAAATAAGGAAACAGAATCCTTGCGGCGCGACCCACGCAAAGTCCCGCGCTAACCGCGCGGTCTATTCGAAAGTATGACGCTGATCGCGTGGAACTCTATGCTAACCATGTGGAGTCTTCGAGCTGAATGGCCTTTCTTCTGTCCCTGGCGCTGGTGGAGCGGTTCTTGCGGCCTTACCACGCTAATCGCATGAACCCCCACGCTGATCGCGTGGGATTTTCGAAACTGGGGCTTCACTTCACCATCTGGCGCGATCCGCGCGGCTTCCAGCGCTAACTGCGTGGGACCTTGAACTGGCTTTTCTTCTTTTCTTTACTGGAACTTCCTCTTTTTAACCTAAAATTGCTCAAATGTATTGAATTAAGATTTAAAACAACAAAACAATAAACTTAACTAATTCTAATCTATTTTCCTAAGTATTTAACTAAATTATGACGTAAAACTAGCCTAAAACTAAGATGTGTTTGCAACACATCATTAAGCTCTTGGTCTGTATAGAGCATTGAGCTCTTAATGTTGGCTTGCACCGAGTCTTGTGATGACTCAAGGGCCTTGTTGAGATGAGCCTAGATGAACCTTAAGTTAGAGTACTTGTGGTTTTGGAAAGGACTGAGGTTCCTTTCATTGAGATGGTTGAGAACCGTGTCGTATGCTTGTGCCTGATATGGCTATATTGATGTTTGATATGTGCTTATGTGCCTTGTATAGGGCGTGACACCGCGGATGTCAGTGGCATAGGCCACGGAGCAGGGAAAGAACTGCAGAGCTCGGCTTTTCCAGGTAAGTTCTTGGTCCCTTGGGGATGTTTCCCACTTGCTGTGTTCCACCATACTCCGAAGGAGTGATGGTTGCATTCATGATGCATGCATTGATGGTTGTTGCATTACTCATAATGATATGTATGCTTGTATCTATGCTTGTACGTGTATGATACCTGTTGATAGATCTTCTGGCCAGTTAGATAGATACGGACCTCCCTAGGAGTAGAGAGCACCTCCTAGTTTGGTTTGCTCATGGTTGATGAGATCCCAGGGTGATGATGATCCCTTAAGACCAAGAGATAGGTGTGTCCCGTTGCGGTTGATTGCCTATTCTCGGAGGTACCATATACGTGCGTCTATGCGTAAGGGGTAGCTCCCGATGGGATGGCACGGGTGTAAGTTCCTGTCTCACACTGAGGTTTGGTGTTGATTGGATCCACCTTACATTAGAGCTAGATGACTTGCTTGTATTATTATGAGGGCCGGGAGGTCAGTATGTTTGTGACGCCTGATGACTTGTGTCATGGAGAGTGAGCCAGGGTGGAGGAGATGCCTCCAAGGACCCTGAGCTTACTGAGATGTTTAGCTTACCCTGTGTGGGGCTTATGATTTTTCAGGTGACTCTTCTAGCAGAGAGGAGCGGTCTCATGGCGGGAGGCCCCAGTAGAGACAGGATCTGCTTGGCCGTGTGGCAGCAGGGAGAGCTGGGAGGCTTTGTGATTTTTTTGATGATGTATTGTACCCCTATAGAGGGAAGATGTGTGTTGCACACATGTATTCTTTTGTTATGTATATGCTATGTATGCCCTCATGTGAGGAAGGATCTTAGATATCTAAAGCACTCGGATGCTTATTCTTTTGTATAGACACTTCGAGTGTCGGATGATGTATTTGTACATAACCAGTTATGTTATGTTATGATGTTCCTCCTGTTTATATCTGTTGAGATATTTGTGTACATCTGCCTATGGCTATGTTTATGTGATCTGGATCAGCAGGGGCTTGTGTTGCTTTGAGATGTGATGTTTATATTCCATACATAATGTAATCAAGAAATACGGTTTTCGATTATGCTTCCGCAAAAGTTTTTAATTAAATTGATTAAGCGCTAATCTGGTATTATCATAATGATAATACACCGGGTGCACATAGGGTGTTACATTTTATGGTATCAGAGCAGTTTCTTAATGGAAGCATTATGTATGGTATTGTGTGTTACTCTTGATTGTTGTTTGAATTTGACATGACTATTGCATGTGTGGACACTAGTTGTGGGCCTGATCAACTCACTGTTTGGTGTGCATGTGTAGTGTCATGACGAGATCCAGAAACAACAGTGGGGCGACAAATGCCCAACCAGATCCAGTGGCGACTGCATTGGCAGCCATGCAGCAAGAGTTAGCTGCAAATAGGCAGATGCAGGAGGCTGTGCAGCATGAGATGGCTGCAAATCGTGCGATGAATGAGGCCTTGATGAAGGCGAATCAGGAGATGCTTGAGGAGGTGAGGACTTTGAGGAGAGATGACAGAGTATCCTCTACACCTCCGACACATGAGGGCGAGGGTAGTCACCATCAGGTTGGTGGTAGCCACCTGAGAGGGGACCAGGTGTCCCATACTGAGGCTGAAGATGATGTTGCAGCCCGAGGGAAGATGCTTATCTCTTTTTGTAAGCATGACCCTCTAGTTTTCTTTGGTGGATATGATCCTGTTGCTGCAGCAAGATGGCTGCAGGCTTTGGAGAAAATATTCACGGTGATGGAGTGTCCTGATCACCAGAGGTTGCTGTATGCGACCTATATGCTTCAGGGCGATGCCCATGAGTGGTGGACTACCACATCATAGTTGCTGAGAGGCCGGGGAGATGTTATCACCTGGCAAATGTTTGAGGCTTGCTTCCTGGACAGATGTTTTCCCAGGGATGCTAGAGAGCAGAAGCAAGCAGAGTTTGATGGTTTTGTTCAGGGGAACTTGACTGTGGATGAGTACTTGGCCAAGTTTAATGAGCTGGCCAAATATGCTCATTTCAGGAGATCTTTACCAGATGCTGATATCCTTGCTGCTAAGTTCCAGAGGGGACTTAGGGAGAGCATAGAGGAGCGGGTTGCCGGTAGTGGATCCCGTGACATGGATAGCTTGGTGAGCCAGTGTCGCCAAGTTGAGGACATGCTTCGTAGACACCGTGGCAGTCAGTCTTCTCCCTCAGTCAGACAGGAAGGGAGGAGGCCCAGCAGTTCTGGCCCACCCGGTAAGGGTAAGGGCAAGGATTTGAGAGTCTCTACCTCTTCTGATAAGTTTAAGAGAGGCTCTAGCCAGAGTGGCTCAGCTCGGAGGAGGCAACCTCCGAAGTGCCCAGCTTGTGGGAGGGAGCACTGGGGATCGTGCCCCTCAGGTCAGATTATCTGCTTCAGATGTGGCCAGCCAGGCCATATTTCTCGGGAGTGCACGCAGGCAAGAGGCCGTGCACAAGCTGCTATAGTTGAGATGACAGCACCGACGGCAGGCCGGGTGTATACTGTTGATGCCAGAGAAGCAGCCAGAGCTCCAGACTTGATCAGAGGTACTATTCTGATCGATGCTTGTGATGTGAGAGTCTTATTTGACTCTAGAGCTACGCATTCTTTCATTCAGGATGTGCTTGCTGATAGGCTCAAGTTGCCTATGTTCAATTTTTCTTCTCCGATGGAGGTTACCACCGCATCTAGTGCGAGATGTCGGGTGGGCACGTGCTGCAAGGACGTGCGGTTTCAGTTTGATGGCAGAGAGTACACGATTGATCTGTACTGCCTAGCTATGCCTACCCTTGAGATCATTCTGGGTATGGATTGGTTGGCCAAGTATGGCGTGTTGTTGGACTGTTGTCTGAAGAGGGTTGTTGTGCCTTCTGATTGAGCTGGTTCGAGTTCCACCTCTTTCCTATCAATCTTGCAAGCTTGCAAGGCACTCAGGGAAGGAGCTCAGGGCTATATCTTCTCATGTGTGACGGAAGATAAGCCAAGTGTTGATCTGTCGCAGATCCCGGTGGTTAGTGAGTTTGTGGATGTGTTTCCTGAGGAGATTACTCAGCTACCACCTGAGAGAGAGATTGAGTTCTCCATTGATCTGGTTCTTGGTGTAGGACCGATATCTGTGACACCTTATCGTATGGCTACTCTGGAATTAAGGGAGCTGAAGGTGCAGTTGGAAGACCTGTTGTCCAAACAGTTTATCAGACCGAGTGTCTCACCTTGGGGAGCACCGGTGATCTTCGTGAAGAAGAAGGATGGCAGTATGAGGTTTTGTGTTGATTACAGGCAGCTGAATAAGGTTACTATTAAGAATAAGTATCCTTTGCCTCGTATTGATGATATGCTAGATCAGTTGAGGGGAGCCAGAGTGTTCTCTAAGATCGACCTGAGATCCGGATATAACCAGATTCGGATCAAGCCTACAGACATACCAAAGACAGCCTTCCGGTCTAGGTATGGTCACTTCGAGTATCAGGTCATCCCCTTTGGTCTGACTAATGCCCCAACAGTGTTCATGGACTATATGAACAGGGTATTCAGGCCTTTCTTGGATCAGTTTGTGGTGGTTTTTATTGATGACATACTGATCTACTCCCGGACGGAGACGGAGCATGCTGAGCATCTCAGGATTGTTCTTTAGACCTTGAGGAATGACCAGTTGTATGCCAAGTTGGCAAAGTGTGAGTTTTGGCTAACAGAGGTGAAGTTTCTTGGCCATGTGATCTCAGCAGCTGGGGTTTCAGTTGATCCCAGTAAAATAGAGGCTGTGATGTCTTGGGAGAGACCCAAAGACGTATCTGAGGTCCGGAGTTTCCTTGGATTGGCCGGTTAGTACCGGAGGTTTATTCAGGGGTTTTCCCAGTTAGTGATACCTCTGACTCGACTCACTCGGAAGGGGGTTCCGTTTGTTTGGACCCATAAGTGCGAGCAGTGCTTCCAGGATTTGAAGGAACGGTTGACTATAGCTCCAGTGTTGACCCTTCCTGACCCTAAGGGAAGCTTTGAGGTGTACTGTGATGCTTCCAAGCGGGGGCTTGGATGTGTGTTGATGCAGGGTAAGAAGGTTGTTGCCTATGCTTCCAGGCAACTGAAGCCTCATGAGGAGTCTTATCCTACCCATGATTTAGAGCTTGCAGTCGTGGTGTTTGCTCTAAAGATTTGGAGGCACTATCTATATGGTGCTAGGTTGGTGGTGTTCAGCGACCACAAGAGTCTCAAATACCTCTTTGATCAGAAAGAGCTGAATATGAGACAAAGGCGGTGGATGGAGTTCTTCAAAGATTATGATTTTGAGTTGAGATACCATCCTGGCAAGGCAAATGTTGTTGCTGATGCCTTGAGCAGGAAGCATGTGAGTGCCGCCTGCGTGATGATCTCTGATTGTAAGTTGGTTGAGCAGTTCAGAGATATGCACCTGTCTGTGACAGAGGGTGTTCGTGGTCTTGAGCTGAGAAAGACCAAGGTTGATAATGATCTGATTCAGAGGATCAGAGAGACACAGAAGCAGGATGAGGCTGTGAGGGCCATGATTGGCCAGCAGGATGTTTCCTGGGAGGCACACGACTTGGTGTTGTACCAAGATCGGATTGTAGTGCCTAAGGGCGAGTTGGTGGATGTCGTCCTATCTGAGGCTCACAAGGGCAAGTTCAGTATCCATCCAGGTGCCACTAAGATGTATCAGGACTTGAAGAGGAATTTCTGGTGGCCAGGGATGAAGAAAGACATAGCCGAGTATGTGGCTAAGTGTCTAGTTTGTCAGAAGGTAAAGATTGAGCATCAGAGACCGTCTGGTCTGCTACAGCCGTTACAGGTCCCTGAGTGGAAATGGGATAGCATTTCCATGGACTTTGTAGTGGGGTTACCGAGGACTCAGGCTGTATGTGATTCCATCTGGGTGATTGTTGATAAGCTAACCAAGTCTGATCATTTCTTACCTGTACGGTCTGAATACACTGTAGAGAAGTTGGCCCAGTTGTATGTCAGGGTGATTGTGAGGTTGCATGGTGTCCCTAAGAGCATTATCAGTGACAGAGATCCAAAGTTCACCTCTAGATTCTGGGGTGCTCTTCAGGAGGCTTTTGGGACCCAGCTGAGGCTTAGCACAACCTATCATCCTCAGACAGATGGTCAGACAGAGAGGACCATCCAGACTCTGGAGGATATGTTGAGAGCATGTGCCTTGGAGCAAGGTACTATCTGGGACAGATACTTACCTCTGGTGGAGTTCTCCCACAATAACAGTTTTCATGCTAGTCTGGGCATGGCACCCTATGAGGTTTTGTATGGCCGGCGGTGCAGAACTCCAGTTTGTTGGACAGAGATAGGGGAGACACAACTTCTTGGACCTAAGATGGTTCAGGAGACTTCTAAGCAGATCAAGATGATCAGAGACAAGTTGGTGAAAGCTCAGAGTTGTCAGAAGAGTTATTATGATATTAGACACAGACCCCTGCAGTTTGATGAGGGTGATCATGTGTTGCTGAGGGTGTCTCCAATCACAGGTGTAGGACGAGCTTTGGGTGTGAGGAAGCTGAGTCCTAGGTTCTTTGGTCCCTATCAAATTCTTCAGAGAGTAGGGCCGGTGGCTTATAGGCTAGCTTTACCTCCCCAACTGTCAGGGCTACATGATGTTTTCCACGTGTCCCAGTTGAGGAAGTATGTGGCAGATCCATCAAATGTAGTAGAGCCCGACACCGTTCAGATTAGAGAGAATCTGACTAGTCCTACACGACCCACGAGGATTCTGGATTGGATGGAGAAACAGATCCGGAGCAAGACCATTCTCATAGTCAAGGTACAATGGGAAGGGAGAACACCTGAGGAGGCGACTTGGGAGCGGGAGCAGGAGCTGTTGCAGCTGTATCCCGAGTTGCTTGACAGGTATGATTCTCAATTTTGCGGACAAAATTCCTAAAAGGGGGGTTGAATATAATGACCCAGAGTCTGGTGCGAGTAGCGCCATACTGGCGCGGTTAGCATCAGTGTTGCTCAAAAGGCCAATTTTCTCTGGAGGTTGGCGCAGATCACGCCAGAGTGGCGCCAGTCGCGCCAGATGCACTGGAGGTTGACGCGGATCGCGCCAGAGTGGCGCCAGTCGCGCCAGATGCACTGGAGGTTAGCGCGGTTAGCGTCACAGGTGGCGCGAGACCTCTGACAGGACCACTATAAAAGGGTCATTTTCGCGTTTTGGCCCAAAAACCTTCCCTTTCTTCTTCCTCCAGCGCCCTAGCCTCCATTGTTGAAGCTCCAAGCTTCATTTCTTCACCATAGTTCACCAAATCACTTCCTTGATACACCAATCTTGCTAGAAACACTTGGTGAGCTTGAATCCTTCATCAATTTTCCTTGAAAACCCCCAAATCAAAGAATCCCTTTCTCAAGGGAAGTTCATAGAACTCGAGTTCGGCGAGGAACGGCGGTGATTCGTGGATACCCAGGTTAGGGGTAGTCGTCCTTGGGCCTTCCTTGTCGTCATTGAGGTAAGAAACTCGATATTCACCGTTTGATTTGTGAGTTGGGGTTTAGGGTGAATAGTGACCCACTTGTGATAGAGCTAGTATTAGCCTTGGGTCCTTTAGAAACATGTGTTTAGAATGTTGTGAGGATGAAGGATTAGCTCTCAAATGTAAGCTTGGTGAACTTTGATTCTTGGCTCTATGTAATGCATGTTTAGTTGGTATGCTGAGTTGCTTGGATATGTTGTGACATGTGCAAGAGCCTTGGTATATGGTTTTGATGTGCTTGGGAGGCTGTTGGAATGGTGTCTTGTGTGTGAAAAGAACCGTTCAAGCCATATGTGTATCCTTAAGCTTTTGGTCTGTATAGAGCTTTGAGCTCTTAATGTTGGCTTGCATCGAGTCTTGTGATGACTCAAGGGCCTTGTTGAGATTAGATAGGCCGTTGAGGGTCTATGAGATGGCTTGTGAGTGATGAGCCTGGATGAACCTTAAGTTAGAGGACTTGTGGTTTTGGAAAGGACTGGGGTTCCTTTCACTGAGACAGTTGAGAACCGTGTTGTATGCTTGTGCCTGATATAGCTATATTGATGTTTGATATGTGCTTATGTGCCTTGTATAGGGCGTGACACCACGGGTATCAGTGGCGTAGGCCACGGAGCAGGGAAAGAACTGCAGAGCTCGGCTTTGCCAGGTAAGTTCTTGGTCCCTTAGGGATGTTTCCCACTTGCTGTGTTCCACCATACTCCGAGGGGGTGATGGTTGCATTCATGATGCATGAATTGATGGTTGTTGCATTACTCATAATGATATGTATGCTTGTATCTATGCTTGTACGTGTATGATACCTGTTGATAGATCTTCTGGTCAGTTAGATAGATATGGACCTCCCTAGGAGTAGAGCGCACCTCCTAGTTTGGTTTTCTCGTGGTTGATGAGATCCCAGGGTGATGATGATCCCTTAAGACCAAGAGATAGGTATGTCCCGTTGCGGTTGATTGCCTATTCTCGGAGGTACCATATACGTGCGTCCATGCGTAAGGGGTAGCTCCCAATGGGATGGTACGAGTGTGAGTTCCGGTCTCACACTGAGGTTTGGTGTTGATTGGATCCACCTTACATTAGAGCTAGATGACTTGCTTGTATTATTATGAGGGCCGGGAGGCCAGTATGTTTGTGATGCCTGATGACTTGTGTCATGGAAAGTGAGCCAGGGTGGACGAGATGCCTCCAAGGACCCTGAGCTTACTGAGATGTTTATCTCACCCCGTGTGGGGCTTATGTTGTTTCAAGTGACTCTTCTAGCAAAGAGGAGCGGTCTCAGGGCGGGAGGCCCCAATAGAGACAGGATCTGCTTGGCCGTGTGTAATCGATTAAGACAGGAAGACCATATTTCCAATTAAGCCTGTGTAATCGATTACTAACTATTGATATTCGATTCTTCCAGAGAGTCTTAAAACCATGTATAGCAATGTAAAGCTTTGTAATCGATTACTGTCTATTGGTAATCGATTAAAGTATTTCAACAAAGCGGTGTATGTGAAAACAAAGGTTAAATAATTGATTATTCCAATAGGTAATCGATTACTTTGTTCATGAAAGGTTTTCCAAAATGAACCAAGAACAATTTAATCGATTATATCTTTAATGTAATCAATTACAATAGTATAAAAACAATTTTTCCAAAAACCTTTGAGTCAAAATAAAACCTTAGTAAAGAATTAAAAGCTTTGTTTGATTTTCATAAAAAATCACTTTATTAAATCATTGAATGAATGATTGAATGTATGAATGCGTTGATCAATCAGATTGTTTTCCTTTTACATGAAATTTCAAGTCTTCAAGCATGTTGAAAGCACAAAACTCTTCTTGTATCAAAGACTTCCAAACATCATGAAGCTCCCCCTATGTTCAACAATGTTAAAAATATTAGGTAGTTATTTTTATTTAACAAATTTAATTATGTAAATAATATAATTGTTATGCTATTTTAATAAAATATTATATTCTTTTACAATATTTGTTGTAAAGATAATTATATTTTTTGATTTTTTAGATAAAATATTTGAGTATTATTTATTTTTCTTTCAAATAGTTTTTCTTTTATACTATGATATTAGTATTGTTATTTTAAAGGTTATAAATAATTTCAGTTTGTAATCAAATGATTTTATTAACCTTTATCAATGGGTGACACTTACAAAAAATATATACAATATTAACAACATAAATTTTTTTATACAAAAAAATCATCTTTCTATCACTATTTTCCAATATTTTCTTTGTTTCTTTTGTCTCGTATTTGTTCTTAATTATTACTATTGTAAGTCTTGTGCATTTGATTCCATGATCCAAATCCACATGCAAATACAAATCTTAGGAATGCTAATTAGATATCGAGTTGCACTGAAAATTTTCTTTTAAAGTTGTAGTCTTAGTGATGACAACTATTTTTCTTCTTCTATTTTCCAACTATTTGAAAGTTAATTTCAATTGTTGTTTGTTACTATTGTCCTAAAAGATAATTTAGTAAGTAACATAACTTATTCAATTTTTTTAGAATATAATTAATAGATTTTTTTTGTAAAACAATATATGATTAACATAAATACCATCTTTTATTTTAAATTCATTAAAGTTCATCATATTTATATAAATTCATTAAAGTTCTTGATGACAAGTGAAATTTTTGCTTATTATTTGTAATTTTAGGTCTTTAAGAATATCTTCAATATCTTTTATGTAAATGTACTTTTATTATATACTCTTAACTCATTTTAGAAAATGTATAAATATTTTGTTTGAATTTTAATGCTTGATTTTTCTCCCCCAATGAAATCCTGGGTCTGCCTCTCCAAAATTATTTTAAAGATGAAAAATAAAAACATAGTTTTAAAACCTGAGTGATCCAACCAATCGCATCAGAAATCGATTGTATAATCTAGTAGAGTTGTAGTTTGGATTGAAAATGTCATTAACTTGATTTTTACATCATCAACCTAGTTTCTAACCGCATTAAACTTCTCATAGCCTAGGTCTTCATTTTAATCATTACATCACATATACCATGGCATATCATCACACAGACAAGTAGCATCACATATCATACTCCTTAGAATTCTCATAAGATATCATCATAACCTCGAATTAACAATAACAATAAGGTAAATAATTAATTAACATAAAACATTGAGGAATTTCATTAAGAACAAGGGAATAGCACAATTGGATAGTTACATCATAACCTTCGATCTGGGGGAGACTAGCTACTCATGGTCAAAGCAAAACTAGAAAACCTAGAAGAAATTAGCATAGATATACCAATAGGGAAGCAATGATGATCATGATCGTTCCTCATGGTGTTGTCCACGCCTCAAAAACGCTCAAAACACTCTCAAAGCTCTCAATAATGTAAACTAAATAATGAATTTCCAATCTCCTAACTACAGACTCCAGCTTCTTATTTATAGACTCCTAAAGATAGTTACATTAATTAGACACACTATAAATAGATATTTTGATATGACATCTAAACTTTAGTTAGGCACACTATAGATAGATATTCTAATATGATCTCTAAAGATAATTACTTTAATTAGGTGCATTATAGATAAATATTCTGATTAGATCCCTAAAGATAATTACTTTAATTAGAATCTTAAAGATAATTTCCTTAATTAAGCTCACTACGACCATGGTGATATCCACCATTACCTTTATCAAAATCCTGACGTTGAAGCTTGAGATGTTTGAAATGATGAGGGCCCTTATGGTTGACCACGACCCTCGTGATTGATGAAGGCCTTCGTGGTTGACCACGATCATCATGGTTGACCACGACCCTTGTTGGAAGTTGTGATGTTTTTGGACATTGCAAACTAATCAAACCCTCATGATGTTAACCATGTGATAGAGGGATATCCAAAGAGCATAAAGATCTAGAAGCACTTCATGAGTTGAAGGGTCCAATGGCAAGGTCCAAAGTCAAGCTTCTACAAGAACAGATGATCAAGAGAATCAAGGATGGACTACTCATCAAAGGCAAGGAAGGAGAAAGCCACAAGGATCTGAATTGGAGCACATTAAATATTGTTGAACAGCTCGCTTAGCGCGAATGTTGTGCTTAGCGCAATTCCTTTCGTAATTTTCGTAATTTTCTAATTTCTTGGTTATTTGTGTAATGGGCCTCAATGTGGAATAAAATTGGCCCAAACTATGTGTTTTTAGGTTTTAGCAAACTTTTGATTAATGAAATTAAGCATTTGCTTGAATTGAGAGCTTAGCCTCTTCATGGTTCTTGGTTGAACCCAAATCGATTCTTATCAAGGAAGCTTTCCTTTATGGCGAATCCTCCTCAACTTATCGTTCCAATACGGATCGTGGCATTATTCATTACCATCTTCTCAATCTTCTCCATCTTTTCTTTTAAGTTCTAAACAACTATCCCTTGAGTCTTGAAATTTGCATCCGAAAACGATTCTATCCAAACGTTCATGCCTTGGTCGTCATCATGTGGTAATTAGAGCTTGAATCTAGAGAGAAATTCAAAAAAATTTCTATCAATTTAAGTGCAATTTTTGTTATTTTATTTAATATTTTTTTCAAAAAAAATAAAAAAAAATCAGAAAATTTAATTCATTTGATTCCTTCTCGTTTGTGTTTTATTTTGTGTCTCTTGTGTGTTTTTCTGAAAGCCCAACTATTTCAAATTTTCTTCTCTTTTTGGGAATAGAATATTTACAGAATCCCCATGAATAAGACAAAACCTTATTTTGTGGTATTTACATAAGATTATCTTACATTTGTCTTTAATTACCCTATCTTTTTGTTGAATTCAAAGTTGTTTTGAATATGGGTTGTTCTTCATGTTCTTCGTGTTTTTCATGAAACTCATAGCATGCTGGAAAATTTCTAAGTTTGATCTTTAAAATTTTGTCTAGAGAGTATCAGAGCGTTTGTACAAATATCAAAAGTTTATGATCCTAAAAGAGAAAATATGAAGGACTAAAGAACAAATATTCAAAAATATTTTGGGGTTAAAATTAAAATATAAAAAATATGAGAACCCAACTAACAAAAAAAATTACAGTAAAAATCTAACATCTCTCTCTCTCTCTTAGTGTGTGCTTATTGTTTCTTTCTAGTACTTTTTTTTTGCATAATTGCAGTGGTTTATACTTAGCCAAAAAAAATTATTTTCCTATTTGTCTTGTTTGGGATTCCTTTTGAGTTATACTTTCTTTTTTTATCTTTTATTGTTCGTCTTAAAATTTTCTTTCTTCTTTGACCTCTTAAGTTGAGTTTGGATTTGTTTCATCTTTCACTTTGGTTACTCCTTGAATTGAAATCTTTGGTTGATTTCAAGGGCTGAAAAAGAATTAGTGAGTGGAAAAAGACAAGAGTGAATCTTATAGAAAAAGTCTTGTAAGTGTGAAACATGAGTGTTAAAGAGTGTAAACATTTAGTGAGTGGTATGGTCCAATATTATATTTGTTTGACTAACATTTTCTTGTAGCAATGGTGTCCGAAAGTGATAGTGATCCACCTTCCCCTAGAACCGCTAAGCTAATGACTTCATTGGCTAAGCAAATGGATAAGTTGCAAAGAAATGTTGAAAGGAGTATGAAAGAAGCACTCAATAGTTGAGTGGGAGAATGGAAGAGAAGGAGACATCATAGGTCACCTCATTCTTCTCAAGGGATTGATGATGGCTATGAAGATGATAGAAGACATAGGCATAGGAGGAATAGGGATGACATGGATGATGTGAAGGTCAAAATTCCTAAGTTCTTAGGTACTTATGACCTGGAGGACCTTGATTGGGAGATGAAAATGGACCAAAGTTTTGATTGCAACAATTTTAGTGAAGAAAAGAAAATGAAGTTGGCTAGCTTAGAATTTGAGGGATATGCCTTGGTGTGGTGGCATCAAGTCCAATTGGATAGAGATAGATTGAGAAGACATAGAGCATATACTTGGGAGGTAATAAACATAATCATGAGGGAGAGATTTGTCCCACCTCAGTATGTACGAGAAATGCATAACAAGTTACAAAGGCTCTATCAAGGAAATAAAAGTGTTGATGATTATTACAAGGAGATAGAGATTTCTTCGATAAGAGCAAACATTGAAAAGACTAATGAGGCTACAATGGCTAGATTTTTGAATGGTTTGAATAGGGACATTCAAGATATTGTAGAGCTTCAAAGCTACAACACCCTGGATGAACTTATACATATGGCTGTGAAAGTGGAGCCACAATTGAAAAGAAAACAAGCCTACAAGAAGTCTTCATATGGTTATGCATCTTGGAAGGATAAGGACACTTCCAAGAAGGAGGGTTCTTCTTCACAACATATTGAAAGGAAGTCTTCAAGAGGTAATTCTACTTCTCCTACTCAACCACCTTCCAATGAATCTAGTTCCATTAAATGTTTTAAATGTTTAGGAAAGGGTCACATTGCATCCAAATGTCCTAACAAAAGGGCCATGATTATGTTGGAGAATGGAGAGGTGGATAGTGAGTCATCTAAGAGTTCTCATAGTTCCTCTACTGAAGGGGAGGATGATGATTTTCTTCAACCGAAAGAGGGAGATCTTTTGATGGTAAGAAGAATCATAGGAAGTTTGTGCAAAGATTGAGATGATACATAAAGAAAACATTTTCCAATCTAGATGCTTGGTGAATGGAAAAAGTTTGTTCTCTAATCATTGATGGAGGAAGTTGTACCAATGTTGCAAGCACTAGAGTAGTGGAGATGCATGGTTTAAAAACTGCCCCTCACCCTAAATCTTATAAGTTACAATGGTTGAGTGACAATGATGAATTTGTTGTGAATAAGCAAGTGTTACTTACATTCTCCATGGAAAGTATGTTGATAAAGCGCTTTGTGATATTGTTCCCATGGAAGTTGGCCATTTTTTGCTTGTTAGATCGTGGTAATATGATCGAGATGTTATCCATAATGGGGTCACCAATCGATATTCTTTCTAACATAAAGGTAAAAAGGTAGTTCTCTCACCTTTGTCTCCAAGTGAGGTGTGTGAGGATCAAATAAAATGAGATTGAAAAGAGAAAAAGAAAATAAAAGAGTTCTTTGAGAGAGAAAAGACAAAAAGAAAAAGATGGCAAAAAGAGTGAAAAGAAAGAACAAAAGAAAATAGAAAAAAAGAGTGAAAAATTGTTAGCGATAAAAGAGAGTTTGTTCATGAAACTAAAGGAGGTAAAAAGAGTGATGCTAGCTAGACAACAAATGTATTTACTCATTCCAAATTATATGTGCTTGTCTTCTAGTGCCCTTGAGTTGCCTCAAGATTTTGATACACTTTTAAAGGAGTTTGAGGATGTCTTTCCACAAGACATACCTCATAGCTTGCCTCATTTAATAGGAATTGAGCATCAAATTGATCTTATTCCGGGAGCTTCACTTCCTAATAGGGCTTCTTATAGGAGTAATCCGGAAGAGACCATGGAGATAAAAAAGCAGGTTGAAGAGTTGATGCAAAAAGGATGGGTGAAGAAAAGCTTGAGCCCATGTGCAATGCCAGTCATTCTAGTCCCCAAGAAGGATGGCAAACGGAGGATGTGCACGGATTGTAGACCCATCAGTAACATTACCGTGAGGCATAAACATCTTATCCCTAGACTTGATGATATGTTGGATGCATGGTTCTTGTGTTTTCTCCAAAATAGGTTTGAAAAGTGGTTACCATCAAATTAGAATGAGAGAAGGTTATTAATAATAGAAAACCATTTTCAAAACTAAGTTTGGACTTTATGAGTGGTTGGTCATGCCTATTGGCTTAACCAATGCACCAAACACTTTCATGTGACTCATGAACCATGTTTTGAGGCACTTTATTGGCAAATTTGTGGTTGTTTACTTCGATGATATTTTGATTTATAGTTTAACAATGGATGACCACTTATATCATATTAGAAGTGTCTTGGAAGTGCTTAAACATGAAAACTTGTTTGTTAATAGGGATAAATGCACATTTTGCACTAATCAAGTAGTGTTTCTAGGTTTTGTTATGAGTACTAAGGGAGTCAAGTGGATGATGAGAAAATTAAGGCAATTAGAGATTGTCCGAAACCCAAAAATGCGAGTGATGTGAGGAGTTTTCATGGGTTGGCTAGTTTCTATAGAAGATTTGGTAAGGAATTTAGCACCATAGCGTCTCCATTGAATGAAATTGTTAAGAAAAATATGGAATTTAAGTGGGAGGTGAACAAGAGAATGCCTTCAATGAATTGAAGGAAAAGTTGACAAATGCACCTATTCTTGCTCTACCAAAAATTTCAAAATCTTTTGAAATTGAATGTGATGCATCCAATGTTGGCATAGGTGTTGTATTATTAAAAGAAGGTCACCCGATTGCTTATTTTATTGAGAAACTTAAGGGTGTTATCTTGAATTATTCCACCTATGACAAGGAACTCTATGAACTTATTAGAGCTTTGCAACCATGGCATCACTATCTCCTTCCTCTGAAGTTTGTGATTCATAGTGACCATGAGTCACTCAAACATTTGAAAAACCATGGAAGCTTAATAAGAGGCATGTCAAATGGGTAGAGTTATTGGAATAATTTCCTTCTGTGATTAAACTCAAGTAAGGCAAGGCTAATTTTGTGGCTGATGCACTTTCAAGGAGATATGCTTTAATCTCCATGCTTGAAACCAAGATGATTGAATTTGATCACATAAAGGACTTGTATTCTCAAGACCATGACTTCTCTAAATTGTTTGAGTTGTGTGTAAAGGGGTTGTTGATTCAAGAGGAGTCATGAGAAGTTGGACAAGGAATCAAGCTTTGGAGTTTTATGCTTTCAACATGCCTCATTTCAAAAGTGCCATGGAAGCTTGAAGATCAATTTGATTCCTGTAAAAGGAAAAAAGTGGTATCTGATAATCCAGTGTGTATATCATGCATATCATTCATTTAGGATTGTTAGATTGAAGGCTAATGCAAAAGCATTTAATAAATAAGGCAGATTAAAACCAAGTTTTTGGAAAAATAAAGTTTTCCTGTTTTAATCGATTACAGATATGTTGGCATCGATTATTTTGTTCTCCGTGCCTTCTGGAAAACTAATTAAGGACATTGTAATCGATTACATATCGAATTAATCGATTACCTAGGCTAAAATTGAAATAACAACCTTCCTGTCTTAATCGATTACAGAAGCTTGTAATCGATTACATATCATGCTTATGGCTAACATGTTTTGCTAATTTAATCGATTACATATTGGTTTAATCGATTACATAGTGCATTTGAAAATATTGGTCTTCCTATTTTAATCGATTACCAAAAACAGTTATCGATTACTCAGTGTATTTGGAAAATCATGAGTTCCTGTCTTAATCGATTACGTGACGGGATAATCGATTATAATGTTCATAGCTCAAACCCAGAACGTATCAGAAACACTTTAATCGATTACATTCTTGAATTAATCGATTACATATGCTAAATAATCAATTACAGGAGCGTGTGTTAATCGATTATTTTCAGTTAGAAAGCTGTTATAAATAGAACCCATTGCTATGTGATTTCAAGAGTTGAACAATTCAAATTCTGGGCAATCACAAACATTCATGAGCTTTCATTAGTGAGTTTTCTGAGTTCAAAAACGTCTTAGCTTCACCAAAATTCATATGGGTTTTTGATAGGTAGAAGAAAATTTAATTAACTCTTCAAATGTAGCAATATATTCAGACACACTGTTATTACCTTGTTCAAACCTAAGAAATTCGAGTTCTTTAGCATTCCTTACTGATATGGGAAAATACTTACCATAAAAGGCTGTCTTAAACACTTCCCATGTAATATCTACTCCCTTACCTGCCAGAATCTGTTTGTGACTGTTCCACCAATACTCAGCATCAGATTGTAACACATAAGTAGCATAGGTTACTTTCTGTTGGTCAGAACAACTTAGTACAGTAAATATCTTTTTTATTTCCTTAATTCATTCTTAAGCCATGTCTGGATTAAGAGTCCCCCTAAAGACTGGTGGATTAGACTTTCTAAACTCAACAAACTTATGATATTCTACATCAGTTTCCTGCCTTCTATTATCTTGAAGAGAATTATTATTACTATCTTGATGATTATTATTATTCTGATTCATTTGCATCATCATTTGAGTAGCTGCCGCAGCTTGTTGACTTGCTGCAGTTGCTTGTTGATTTACAGCAGTCGCTTGCTCTTGCATAGCTGCTAGTATCTCATGAAGAATATTTATTTCTTCACTGTTGCCACCGGCTTGAGTTGCTGTTCTTCCTCTAGTTCTTCAAGCAGCCATGAATTCCTATTCACTTTCACAAAAATACTGAGGTGATCAACCTCAATATAAAGTTAAAGTGTGTCAGAATTCAACAAACACAAACAATCATACACAAACAATCACACACAAACAGTCACACAGAAAAGCACACAAGAATCACACAGGAAAACATAGTTAGTCCATTCCCTTCAGGACCTAACCGGATTAACCGCTCTGATACCAAAACTGTAACGACCTAATTTCTAAGTTGATTTTATTACTAGTATTTTTACTTAGAATTTTTTTTCAAGAAACGTGTATTAATAAAAATTCTAAGTCATTAAAATTTACAAAATATGTAAAGACTAATTCATTAGTCAATGTCTCTGTTACAAAAGTTTATACAAGTACAAAACTCTTTTCAAAATCCAGCTTAGTACATAGCTCCTTCAATATATCAACACTACTCCAGAGCTTCAAGGAACCTGACCAGGGCTGCC
>PYAF01005604.1:32022-49107 GCA_007407185.1 Glycine tomentella
TTTATCTTAGCCCAGCTTCTACTAGTCTATACATTGACCCTCAATGGTCTGCCTCAGTCTCACCAAGGCCTCAGAGTTCCTTCAGAACTCTGTACAGCTCAATTTAAAGCTGTACCAGAATCAAGAACCCACATTGGTTCAACTCAGCCAAAACACATATATAATCACATTTTCACCGATTATTTGGCCTTATGAATAAGTTTTGTAAAGGTACTTAAGTCAATTCAGGCCAGAATACCTCCCATTTACACACCTATATTCCTGCCCAAAGCCAAATTCAAACTTCATCACAAATTCAGTTTCAACATGCCATATGGCTCAGAATAACCTCCTGACTACATCTCTCCACAGAACCTAAGCCTAATTCCAGCCCTATCATCCATTAACTATTATTCATCAAATCCCTCATTCTAAGAATCAAACATTCAGAACCACAATTCCTTACCTCAAATCAATAAAGGAAGGCTAGAGAAGATTTCCTCCTAGTTCTGGTGCCCTGGAACCAGCTTTGTTTCCTTCCAAAACTCAGCTCCCTCTCAAGAATTCAAAGGTTGAGGATTTTCCAGGGATTAGGCTGAAATTCAGCTTCCCATTTGTTCTAATCAAGCTTAGAGGTGATCAGGAGGTGTTTTAGTGGCTTATAATTAAGATATGAAGCTTCTAAGGTGCAACAATGGTGGTCTAGGCTCAGGGAAGAAGAGGAACAGTGATTTCCTCTGAAAAATCGTGTTTTGCCTTTATATAGGTGGCCTGACCGACATGCCGCGCTCCTGGCGCCACACCGGCGCTGATGGCGCCAAAAACCAGTGTCTCTGACGCCCTTGGCGCCACTTTGGCGCTCCTGGCGCCAGTTTCCAGCATCTGTGGCGCTCCTGGCGCCACTTTGGAGCTCTTGGCACCAATTTCCAGCACCTTTGCGCTCTTGGCGCCACTCTGGCGCTTCTGGCGCCAGACTCCGTCACTAAATCCGTCGCTAATTCTGTCGCTAAATCTGTCACTAAGGTTTTTGCGACGGAATTTTATAAATTTTTAAATTTTTATTTCTTTTATTTTTCTTTTTTATAAAAGCCTAGGTTATTATATTTTCTAACAAGGACAAACTTGCCTTGATTTCTAAAGTTTCCCCTATGTAGCATGAGCCCCCATCACCACCAAGAGCAACCATTACGTCTTCTTCTTCCTCCTCCTTATATAATTCCTCTCCTAATAAGCATGACTGATGGTTACCCTTTGTTTATCCCCTACTGTTTTTTGCTATATGACAAAGGGCGAAAATTTTAGGAGAGAATGGTTGCGGAGTAGATCAATTTTTATAGGACCATGTGCTTATTTATATATTTTTTGTTGGTTGCTGATATCTGTTGATATCTCCTTTGTATGATCCAATTGATTAGTGAGAAACTAATTGAGTGGTTATACTTTTCTATGTATTTGTTTCTATTTCTACATTATCATTGTGTGTTGTTTAAATTTTATAATCATTCTCATAATGCATAAATTAAGGGGGAGCTTCTCCACTAGCTAGCAAACTTGATGTATACTACCAGGGAGAGTTAAAACTAAAAGATTCAAAAAGGTATTGTCACTCTTCAAATTTGTTCCTAAGGGTTTGTCATCATCAAAACAAGGGAGATTGTTGAATCCACATCCCTAGTTTTAATTATGACAAACCATTAGCAATGTAAATTGTAGGATGATGAATTTTATGGGATGACTAACATTATGCTTAAATGTTTCGGTGTTAAACTTTTTAAGAAGTAGATATATACATGTATTCTAATGTGCTCATAAAGTTGGCTCAAATTGATTGTTAAGAGTAAAAGACTTAGAAGATCCCTTGAAGCTCATCTCCATGACAAAGAATGCTTCCTTCTGAGTACTTATCTTTGGCAAAATGCAAGATAACAAGGTCTTAAGTTACATAAAAGTCGTATCAAAGACTACGAAAAGAGAATCCAACATCAGAATGAAGTTGCATTAGAGTCTATATCAGATCGATGAAGATCTTACCTCTGAAATTTGAACTTTAGAATGTCTTAGACTGCACTTCAAGGATAATATCATGTCTTCCATATTTTGCCACACATACAGAGGGCACATCAGAAGACTAAGGTTGATAGCATCACTTTCCATATGTTTCCATACACACTAATGATACATTATAAAGTGAATGCTAATTGCATTAAAAGATGCAACCAAGTTGAAAGTTAAAACTTTACATGAGAAGATATGATGTGGAACATCAGAGTGGAAGACTGAAGATATTATGCAGTCTAACCTTGGATAGGACACTAACACACCAACAGTTGTACCTTCACTTTCATGTTTTGAAACAATCTACTTCATAATACTTTATGATGTGAAGATGTGTTACTTCATAAAGCCATATCAGTTAAACTTCATCACAAGGATCTACTTTCATATAGATCCTTCCTCACCATTCTGATTTACCTTTAGAATGCTCATCAAAAATGGTTCTTCAAATTAGGAACCTCAGAATGACCCTACAAGCTATCATAGGTTGACAACTGTCATCTTTTTTTGCTTCCTCTAGAAGTCTGTCAATTGAGTGGACTCCACTTCAACGATCTTCTTTGAAGCTTTAAGAGATCAACAAGGAGGATCCTAAAGCTAAGTTGAAGCCTTCAAAATGAGAAAAACTTGAGTCAATATCTCTGTGTGAGAATTCTACCATTGTTGCTTCAACCCTCTCAATGGAGAGTGAACGACTTCTATAAAAGCTTGTAAACTAATATGCGTCATAAATAGAAGTGAGATGTTGAAATTTCTTGAGTGGAAAACCTCTTGTGAGGTGAAAACTGTATTTATGTAGTCAAAACACAGAAATCTTTTGTTATTGAAAGTCCAGTAAGTGACTGACAAAGGTTATTACCAGTGGTGTTATTGGTCTAGCAGTGGCTAGGTGTGAAGTCCAGTGGGGTTGCTGACAAGTTGTTGAAATCCAGTGATTTGTTGGTCTAATAGTGATTGATTTTGTTAGTGAATTTTCATCTTGAAGGATGAGGATTGAATGTAGTCCAAGGTTGGGGTGAACCAACATAAAAATCACTATGCATCATCTTCCTTCTCTCTCCACTGATTTTGTGTTTAACTTTTTTGTTGGTTGTTAAGTAATCACTGAGGCAGAGACAGAAAACCTTTTTATAAAGCTTCCTAAAATTGTACATTTTTATCAAATCTTTTATAACTCGATAACTCTTTCTAAATAGAGTTCTCAAATGTGAAAACTTTATTTTCAAAAACTACTTGCATTTTCATTCTGAAATCAAAATAATTCTTCATTCTTGACTAGATCTTTTTGAACTCATCAGAATGCTCTTTATATTCATATAAGATAAAAAAGTTTTGGAAAACACAATTCAACTCCTCTTCTTGTAATATATTTGTCACTTCAGCCTCAACTTCCTTTGGGTGCATGGTTGCTTCAAGAAATTTTGTGGCTGCTGCAATTACCTTACCTTCATGTGACGATATAAAGGATGTGCCGGGAGGATGCGGTCATGGCGAGGATAAGCAATTTCGAGAGTTAGTCGCGAACTGCATTTTTTGGATTCAGAATGAGTCTGAATAAGTTGTGGTCTTTAGTTTATGGGTTGTATTTGTATATACTTAAATATATAGCAGGTGATAAACTTCAAAAAGTTATATTGTTAGGGAGAGCTATGCCTTAAGCTAGGTGCTTTTTTGATTCGCTGTAATAGACGCTTCATGGAATCATGTGTTTTGATTCGTGTAATAATGATTTGGGTTTAAGATTGTGTTTAATATTCTTAGTGCTGGATGTAATAGATGAATTCATTGTATGACGCGATGTCAAAATTGTTATCTCAACCTCACATAAAATTATCAAATTCTTGAACAAAAGTCATCTTATGAACCCACTGAAAATGAAAATAATAATAAAAATAATAGTATTATATTCTAATACTTTCTTTTAAAAACTCATCATAGGTTAAAATCTATTAAAATTTATAAAATGTATGAATTTAATTTTTTATCTAATTAACTCCACTCATGATTTTTTAGATTTGAAAGAATATTAATGGTAAAAAAAAGTTATATTAAAAAATGTAATATAGCACTCCTCTTGTATTAGAAAATAAGTTTAAATATTTTAGTCTCTGTAATTTAATATTTTTTGCTTTTCATTTTGTAAAATTATTTTTTTTTGTTTTTAACCCTTACAAATTATGTTTGTTTTATTTTTAGTCCTTAAGATACTTTAGATATTGCTTTAAACAATGAAAAAAATATTATCTAAAATGTGTTAAGAACTAAAAACAAAACAAACTTAATTTCCAAGAATGCAAAACAAAAAATAAAAAATAAAAAATACTAAATTACACGAACTAAAAATATATTAGAAAATGTATTAGCCAAGCAACGTGGTACATCAAAATTCAACGGGGCCTAATTTGTTGAGCGACCCAGATTAACAGGCAAAACAAATAAATATGATGGAACAGAGTTTTCACACAATTTGGGAATGAAATTCGATAGTGAGAAAAATGTAGAGAAATGGCATTATAGCCCATACAAAGCTTCCAATTACTGATAATGGTGGAATTCTGTGCTTTATTCTATTCCTTATATCTGGTATGGAAAGACATAATGAAGAAAGTCAGCTACACTCTTCTTTACCCTTCTTTTCACCAGCTTTCAGAAACTTTGAAAACCAATATGCAGAAGACTTGGGGTGCCTGCTGAGCCCATTTTTATAATCTACATAGACCAATCCAAAGCGTTTTGTATAACCTTGAGCCCATTCAAAGTTGTCTAGTAATGACCAGGCAAAGTATCCCCTTACATCTGCTCCATCCCTGTGCATTCAAATCATACACAAAACTAATTAGGTCTGTTTAGACTCATTCTCATTCTGCCTGCCTTCAAGATCAAACGTTTTTTTTTCAGAGTTAAATATATTTTTATCCTTGCAATTTAATATTTTTCTCATTTTTGTTCTTATAATATTTTTTTTCGTTTTAGTCCTTGAAAAATGTTTATTTTGTTTTTCATTTTTAAATTTTTTTAAATAACACTTTTTCATTATTCAAAGTACTTTTTATTATTTAAAGCACTATTTAAAACACGATGAGATGAAAAGTAAAACAAACATATTTTATAAAGATAAAAACAGTAAAAAAGAATTTGCACAGACAAAAAAAAAATACTAAATTAAAGAGATCAAAATATAATTAAGCCTTTTACTTTTTACCCCGTTGTTGAGCTGGTGCTAAGTTGCATCAATAAAGGTACAGTACCGGATACTTGAACATTATATGATATTTTTCAAAATCTAGGATATGGATATGTTAATATATTTCTTTTAGAATATACATATATAAAAAATAGAAATTTATATAAACATGACTAACTGTATAAAGAATAATAAAAATAACACATAAGCATAATTTATATCTCAAAAACAAAATGGAGATTAAATTTTTAACATGGCAAAAAAAATCTTTAATAAAAAAAATATGTAAATGTTAATTAATTCATCATCAACATTAACATCACCTTTAACTCAAAGTTAATTGGGGTCAGTGATAAATGAACTCAATGATAGATCAAAAATAAGACAAAAAAAGAAAAGAGGGGAAGAGAAAAAAGTAGAAATAAGATAAAAGGGACGAAGAAAAAAAAAAACTAAAATAAAAGTGGGATGAAAGAAAGAGGGAAAAATGAAGGGAAGAAGAACAAAAACAAGGGAACGACTGAAACATAGAACTACTAATAGGTTTCACCCTCCATCAAGCTTATAATTTTTCTCCACTCTGTCTTAAGACGTATCGTTCGCTAATCTATATCTCATCCCATTAGGTCTTGTTTAACTATTTTTTCTCATGTAAGTTTTGGTCGAACTCTACCTCTCTTTATGTCTAGCTCTTGGTAACACATTATTGTTCTTATGGGGGCATCCAGTGACAGTCTCATAATATACCCAAACCACTTTAATCAATGCTCCTCATCTTTTCATATATCGGTACAACTGATACCTGTCGTCGAATAACCTCATTTCATATCTTATCCATCTTCGTATAACCACACATTCACCTTAACATCCACATTTCTACTACCCATATTTTATGCTCATGTTGCCTATGTGTTGGTCAACATTCCGCTCCATATAACATTGTCGATCTTACAGTTGTTTTATAGAATTTTTCTTTTAGCTTAAGGAGAATTTTGCGATCACACAAAAATCCTGATGCACTTTGTCATTTCATCTACCCTGCTCTAATTCTATGATTTACATCATCTTCAATCTCACCACATTTTTGCAAAATTGATCCAAAGTATTTAAAGACATCTTTCTTGGATACCTCTTGACCAAGTAGATGCACTGTGTCTTGATCACCATCTCTTACCCACGAAAACTCACTTCATATACTTATCGTGAATCCTTTAGACTCCAAAGTGTTTCTCCACAATTTAAATTTCCTATTAACACCATCTTTGATCTCATCAATAAGCGCGATATCATCTGCAAAAAACATACACCACGACACTTCCTCTTGAATATCTTTCATTAGTTCATCCATCACTAAGGCAAAGAGATAAGGATTAAGAGCTGAACATTGGTGAACACCTACCATGATAAGGAAATACCTTGATGTTTCATTACAAACTTTTACACATATGGTAACCCCATCATACATATCCTTGATTGCATTAATATACTTTAATGCTACATTTTTCTTCTCAAGAGTTCACCATAAGACTTCTCTTGAGATCTTATCATATGCTTTCTCAAGATCTATGAACATCATAAGTAAGTCTTTTTTCTTAAGTTACATCTTCCTGGCATAAATTCAAATTGATTTACGGAAACTTTGGTTTCCCTTCTTAGACGATGTTCAATAACTTTCTCCCACAACTTCATATAGTATGGTTCATGAGCTTGATGCCTCTATAGTTAGAACAATTCTTGATATCTCCCTTGTATTTGTAAATAGGCATAAGCATACTTTTCCTCTAAACATCAGACATCTTATTTGTTTGAAGAATCTTATTAAAAAACTTGGTCAACCATTTTATTGTCACCTCTCCCAAGCCTCTCCACACTTCAATAGGAAAGTCATCGGGTCCCAAAGTTTTATTATTCTTCATCCTCTTTAAAGTCTCCTTAACTTCATGTGTATTAATTTTGCGCACAAATCTTCTATTCAGATCATCAAAAACGTCATCCAAATCTAGCTCACTCTTGTCGTCATTCCCATTAAAAAGTTTGTTAAAGTAGTTTAGTCATCTTTCACTTACATCTTCATTCCTTACCAAAAATTTTTATTTTCATCCTTGATACACCCAACTTGTGTGAGGTCTTTACTCTTCTTGTCCCTCATTTTTGCAAGTTTGTAAATACCTTTTTCACCATCCTTGCTCCCAAGATTTTTATACAAATCGTTAAAAACTTTACCTACTCGCTACTCTAAACGTTTGCAAATGTTAATCAATATTATTTTAGAACTTGGGAAGATAATAAACGAAAGAGATAAAGGATATACAAAGAAGTTATAAATAATTTTAATATCAATGCGGGGGGCGATTAATTTCTTGTGTGCTAAACTTTCAGTCAATCATTAACTCCTCAAAGGTATACCGATACAGTGAAAGACATGCATAACTTAGGTCAATCTTGACAAGAAAAAAGAAATGCATTAACTTCATATCCATATAGACAAGACAAGAATTAAAACATAAATGAAAAAAACGAAAATGGCATATCAATATTAAGTAAAAAAGGAGAGATGCACCACCATATTTATCATTAATTGGAGAAATAAAAAAGGTTTAACTCGAGCAAATGGTGTGTATGATTATGTTCGACAAAACATTTTAGCTAGTTTCTTTTTTTACTAGCTGAAAAACTTATTTGATTATTTGGTAAACAATCTTTTTTTAGTAGCTTCTAGCATTTTGTTGAAATAATAGTTAAATTAGCATTTTTTAAAACGTTAGATTTTAGTTTCTAGTTTTTAATATTTTTTTTCTATCTTTATCCTTAAGATATTTATCTAATTTCCTAATTACCCTTTTTAAATAAATCATTATTTTATTAATTTTCTGTCATTTTACACTTTATAATTACTTTAATAATTAATTTTACTAAACACTTATAATTTAATAAATTAACTTTTCATGGTCAGCTTTCAAATTCCAGTTAGTTTTTCAGATAATTTTGCCAAAAGATACCCTATGTAGAAAGTGCCAAACTCACTTTATAGCCTGAGCAACTGACGCAAGATATCCCTTGAAATAGCGAACTCTCAGTTTGTCATCTAGCATCTCATGTAGCGGCAAGTTATCATTATCTTCATCATCCATACCTGCCAAATGGAAATCCGGCCTCAGATCATAAAAGAGAACAATTTCATAATAATGTATTTGCACATGCGTATACTGGATAGAACTATCATTGTAGTTTCTCTGTGAACCTCTCTCCACTTGTGTTTTTCTACTGAAGTTTGTTACTTTTCCATAGAGTCTGGAGAGCTTATTTGATTTTTTTTTTTTTTCAATACTTTCCTTTAATTCCATATTAGAGCAAAGGTATTGGATTTTGATGAGGGGTTTATAACATAGACTTGGGCTCTCCTATCATTATAGATAGGCATTGTGGTGGGAGACTCTCAAGGTTGTATCAATTGGTATTAAAGTGTTCCACCTTGTCTAATGCAGGGGGGCAACGTCAACATTGCAATGTTTACCTAATACTAGTTAAGTAGTTATGGTAGAGCCACATATGTGCCAGGGCAGCAGAGCATGGTGGAATTTTTGAATCCAAAAGCAAACTATGGAACTTGAACACCAAATTGGAAGAATGGGATTTTGATGTAGAATTCAAGGTTCCAATCAAAATTGCATACCATAAACTTGACCACGTTACATTCCAACTTTTCTTTTTCTTTTGACTAACTATTAACTTATCATCGTTTAGTGCATCGAACAATTCTTAAGTGATACTATATAGTCAGATTCAATACATGGATTTAACCAAACTAATAACAATACTAGTAATGCCTTTCACTTGACATCTGATTTCTTCACTTTTTCTCTATATCCGTTTATACTCTACCAGTTTTCTTGCCTAATTTATAGGAACTAGGAAGAATGAGTATAGTTACGTACCATTCTCTGTGACAAATATCGGAGTAGCATATTTTTGTGATACATAATTGAGAATCTTCCGTAGACCCCAGGGAACAACATAGAGCCACTCTGATGCTGCCTGTTATATCCACACAGAATATAAAACTAGAATGTTTGGCCTTGTATATGCAAATGTACACAACAAGCACGTTGAGAGAGAGTGCACACCTTCTCACCTATGGCCTGACCACCTTCCCATTCCACTGTTGACAGAACACAATTATCAAGGAGAATTCATTGTGTAAGATATTTTAGAAAATGAGAAAATGTTCCAATTATTATTTATTACCAATTCTCTCCATCTCTTGCACCTTGTAGTAATGGTTTTCTTCGGCGCATTCTGGCACATGAGAAATAAACCTTGACGTATAGTGATTTAGACCAATAAAGTCCAAAGCATTCAAAAGAATTTTCTTATCCTCCTCTGAAAACTTGGGAAGCTGGTCTCCAAGTCGTTCACGCATAACTTCAGGATAGTCTCCATAATATAGTGGATGCAAAAACCTGAATTAAAAATATATTTTAACATAAGCATGCATCTCACACCAAGGTTAGATATGACTTCAACCTGCTAACCTATACAAGCCTCATATTCTATTTTGCGTTATTTTCTTCACCATCAATTTATCTTCAATTTCCAGTGTGCATCAGGTCAAAGAAAAAGTGAATATTGGTTTGTCTTCATTAACTTTGTGGTGTTAAGTAGAAAAATAGAAAAAAAAGATTTCAAATCAAGACCATCAGCTGAATTGAGTTCAACAGTTTATAACATCATGATAAGGAATTCTAATGGAGGTGCTCCATTGAAATAAATTTTCAGTAAAGTGAATGGTAGTTGGAAACTCTAACAGCCAAAGCTTTCTGTAGACAATGATTGTATTTCACTATGAATGATTGATTACAGTGCAATGCAGAGGTATAAATAAAAAAATTGGTCAACATCTGTACACAGGCCAAAATCAGAGGAGATAATATCCTCTTAAATGGCAGCAAACTATAAAAGGAAAGAATATACAGGTTATCCTAAAAAATTAACAAAGGGATATTATCCTAGTTGTACAAATCATAATTGGATGATTCTGATCAGTGCTAGATAAGAACAGATCACCAACACGCCCCTCAAGCTAGGTTATAGATGTCTATCATACCCAAATTGGATTTGAATCTAATGATTTCATAAGTGCGGTTTGGAAGAGCTTTGGTTAAAATATCTGCAGTATGGATGCATGAGGGCACAAGATAAAGACAGATGATTCCATGGTCAATCTTTTTTTTTTTTTTTTATGAAATGACAGTCAATTTCCACATGCTTTGTTATGTCAGGATTAAGAAGGGCTCTTTTCTTTCTCCTTCATAAGAGTGAGCTTTCCACCCAAAGCATCATGCCATCATCCTTTCTTTACATCTTTAGATGAAATGAATGACCGCTTCCCTCTCTTTCTTTTGAATATGCCTTGTGTCATGATTAAGATCCTTTCATTGCACCATCTAACAATCTTGAAATCCACCCTGTATGCCTTTTTCTTTGAAGAAAGCCTCTCTCTCTCTCTCTCTTCATTCAATAGCTTTTGGAACTGAATTAGGCCAACCAAAATTCAAGAAACTCTCCCAGAGTGATCTATTCTTTGTTGTCAATATCAATTATTGAATTACAAAAATAAAGCCTTGACCCTCTCTTCTTGAAAAACCTTCCTCGTGCTTTAAAAGGGAGCAATTCTCATATGTTCAACTTCTCTGAACAGTTTCTTTTGGCCTCCCAAGCTAATCTTTTTTGTCAAATCTTCAAAGTTAGATTTAATATCCCCAAAAGAAGCTAGTCAGTCAAGCCCTAACACCACATCAGCTCCTCCCAGCCCATATAGAAAGAAATTTCGCTTACCTAACATCTTGCAACGTCAAACTCCCTCCTTGACACATCTCCTTGCACTTAATCTTGTACTCATCTCCTACTTCCACCAAGTAAGGGGCTATCTCCATCATTGGTAGTTTTAACTCCTCTACTAGTTCAATGGCTATGAAATTGCGAGAAGCTCCACAGTCCACCAAAACCATAAGTTCACAACCTTCCTTCCCCTTATGGTCCCCAAACCCTCAACAACATCTTTAACCCAAGTTAATTGTGGTCGGTAGTAGATGAACCCAATCATAGATACGAGGAGGTGAAAAAAAGAAGAGTAAAAGCACAGAAGGGGGAAAGAAGGAGGGGGGAGATGAAGAGGAAAAAGACTAAAAAGGACCATGTTGCATATGTGTTGGTCAACGTTCAGCTCTATATAACATTGCAGATCTTATAGTAGTTCTATAGAATTTTCCTTTTAGCTAAGGGGGAATTTTGCGATCACACAACAACTCAGATGCAATCCACCATTTCATTCACCTTGCTCTGATTTTTTAATATACATCCTCATCAATCTCTCCATCTTTTTGAAAAATTGATCCCAGGTATTTAAAAGCATCTTTCTTGGGTATCTTTTGACCAAGTAGATGCACGGGGTCTTCATCAACATCTCTTACCAGTGAAAACTCACATTTTATATACTCCATCTTGCTCCAGCTTAACGTGAGTCCTTTAGACTACAAAGTGCTTCTCCAAAATTCAAGTTTCCTATTAACACCTTCTTTGATCTCATCAGTAAGCACAATATCATTTGCAAAAAGAATACATCTCGGCACTTCCTCTTAAATATCTTTTGTTAGTTCATAACTAACAATCACTTTGTAAGATAAGGACTACCTAAACTTTATAAGGACTACATTGGTCATATCTCTAGTCGATGTGAGATCTCAACTTCAACATCCTGACAATTGTACATGAACTGAACTATACCAATGTAAGTTTTTTTTTTTTTTTTGTCAGCCAAAACAAAATATTATTAATAGAGAAAAGGATACCAGAGGTACCTAAACATTACAATAGAGTCTACCAGTTTAACTTATACCCACAGTTATACACTTAATTTTTTAAAGAATGTGATTTTTTTTTTGTTATAATAGAATGTGATTTATGTCAATGCAACCGTTGAATGTGTCAATATCTTATTATAATAATAATAATAATATGGAACAAATTCATGAGGAACTACCAGCCAAGCTGAAAATCCAGGCGCCTTGCAGCAGCAGATTTATCTTCAATCTTATCAGAATTAGCCTCTGCCCATTCACAATCTACCACAAAGCCCACTTGTCCCCCTTGCTTATCCTGGAACGTCAAGACATATTTAGAAAGAATCAATTATACCTTCATAACATTTTTCTAACATGGTCAGCATTAAATTATATATTTAAAATTCACGGATAATTTGATAATTAATAACAGCAATAACCTACAGGCTACAACCAAGTGGGATTTGGATATATGGATCAATCAACTCCATTGGCCCCATCAAAATCCACCTTTTCACTCCAACATTTTTTTTATAGTTTCTACTAATGTTTTATTAGATCTGACCCTATGCAGATAATTGAAATACAGAACATCATGCTGGTAATTAAAGATCGAAAAAATAGCAAAAATAGGCAATTAATTGAAAATCAAGAAAATACACAACGGGGAGGAGTGGCAGAAGCAACAAAGTAAAAGTAATCCAACTTGCAAAATAGAAAGTTTTGTGTAGAAATGAACAAGTGCAGTCCTGCACCTTGTACTTGCTTCGGTATATGGAAACAGCTGCTGCATGGGCCAAAATCTGATGATGTGCTGCCAAATATGGCTCTATAAGAGAATTTTCACGTCTTCCTGGAGCAAAAATTGCAACATCATACCCATTGACTGCAGTTTGAAGGGGCTCATTAATAGTAATCCAGTTCTTCACTCTATCCCCAAAACTTGCAAAGCAAGTATCTGCATAAACAGCAAAGTACTCTCTGGCATATGCCACATCAGAACCACACCACTCAATAATAGAATATTGAAAAATCAATCCTCGAGATGATTTTATACACTCATCTTAATAAAGGTACCAGGAAACAAATTTACAAGGGAGGACCAAGGACCATGTATAGAGATAAGAAAAGGTGGATTTGATGAGCATAATGGGTCAAATACAGCATTTGGTGCTTCTTAAGAAATATGGGAGCTACTAGACTACAAGGCCACTAAAATAAATATACCACAAATTAGGGGTGTAAATTAGTTAAGTCTAACCGGGCACTTGAACGGCTTGGTTAGTGGAAAAAAAGAAGTGTTAAAGCTTGGATCATTTATATAGTAGGATATTCCGAAATCAATCAATCTTCCTTTGTGATTGATTTTAACTCAGATCAAAGATGTCTCGATTTAGCATTCATCAGCAAGTGGAAGAACTTATGAATCTCCTCCCAAACTTGCAAAGACTGAATGCAGCGAACCACTCAAGGTAGCATTGATTCAGAAAAGTGTTGACAGCAGCCATGTTAAGAACAAGGAGTCTTGTTGCTCCCATGCTGGATACGCTGGACTAACAATGTCAAGGTCATGATCTTGGCTGGAGAAATATTGAGGAGGAGTTGAGGGATAGACATTTAATTTGTGAAGCTTGTAGCCTCTGATCTCCCCTTCTACATGTTGCTTCCATGAAAGAAAATTCGTAGCGTCTTATATGAGTGTAAGAGAAAAAGGTAGTAGATACAGGATTTTCTGGTGTTGCGGAAGACATGCTTCAGGATCAATGAGAAGTTCTGGATACCATGTTAGAATTCTAGCAGATGGTAGAGAGAGACAGAGGACAGTGAGTTGAGAGAATAAGAAAAATTCTATATCTGCTGAGATAAGCTACACAGGTTATTTAGTAACCATCTGCTGACTTGGAAATAATGCATTCCGAAAGCTAACAGCTAACAGAACCCAGAGTCTAACTAGGAACTACTACACAGGTACACTACGATAACAATTGATATACTCTAATGAAAGCAGTTTCATTTCAAGATCTTACTTGCAAGCCAAAAATGATTGATACGCATTCATCACCTTGAGAGGGAGTGTTGCATAGTATAATTATTGTAATTAATAGTTTTATTTTTCATCATTCAATAGCCTGCTCAAATTCTTAGACTCTTGAGATTTGTACGGTTTTATAACCCTTGAAATTCCTAAATTAAAAGCAATAAAAGACCATATAGATTGAAAAATAAAATTTCCAGTCTCTTCATTTCAAATCTTTTTTGTTTCCAAGTATGGAGAGTAAAGGGATTTACATTTTAAACATGGGCATGTGTATGTAACTGAATTGCTGATACCTACTATTACTAGAGCCTATGTGAGGCGAAACAAATGTAAAGGTAGTGGATTATTGACCCATATGAACAGGAGAATTGAGGAAAATGGGAATATACATTGGCATAGATGAGACTTTCTTGTACAAGCGTAAACGGCCAAACAAGTGGCAGGAGAGAGGAAGCGTAAGGAAGGTGTGAAGTATATTAGGGTGGTAAAGCATTGTGAGGGGAGAGGACAGGCAAGCAAGAAATCAGTTAGAAGAGAGGCACTTAAAGGTAGCCCGTCAAAGAGCTACCCTAGTTTCTGTAATGCTTCATTTCTGCTTCTTTCTCATTTCAGTTTCTCACGCTTCCTCTAAAAAGAATGTCCTCGCATACCAGACCACAGTAGCACAAACAAGGCTCTGCAACATGATTTGACTATCCCTCAATCCTACACATGGAATAATATAGTTCTGATTCTGAAGTTGTTCGCCACTTCATGGAATTTTCTTCCCAATGGAAAAAGTTCTAGAGACTACTTGATTTTTCCTTTTTGGCCAAAGTGAGAACAGATCGCTGATATGTCCTTTGGCACACTCATCATATGCATCCATTTTCATTTTCTTATTACTTAAATAGTCATAAAATATATATGATCACCATAACCATTCCAGCTCCTCATAAGTAGATTACTACCTCATAAACTTTACTACTTTCAAGCACAATATAAATCAGTTTTATGATTATATGAAGGAAACAAATTTTAAAATGAAAAATAAGTTACATGATACCTACATGATTTGTTTATTTAACCATCCTCCCATTGACTCGTGAAGATGCAGCGGAAGATCCCAATGGTACAAAGTTACATAAGGTTGTATACCTGTCAGAAAAGAGTAACTTAATATATAATTTTTATGAAAGAGATAAGAAAAATAAAGGTAAAATAGCTGATATAGATCATACCTCTTTCAAGAAGACCATTAATAATGTTGTTATAAAAAGTTATCCCTTTGTCATTGATTTTCGTTCCTAAGCCATCTATACCCAAAAACCATCAGAATACAATAAAATGGTAAATCCAAAGAATCCCTATCATTTATATTATATGCACTAGAAAAACAGGTCAAATATCTTTGTCAGAAAGATATTTATGTGCAATACAATAAAATGATAAATCCAAAGAATCTCTATCATTTATATGCACTGCAAAACAAGTAAAATATATTACTATAAGTATGATATAACAGGCTAAGAAAGAGTTGGTTTTATTTAACAAAAGAGAGAAATTTCTTTACAATAAGAAATATCATTTTCTTCTCCTAAAATTACATGCCATCAAAGCTTCAATTTTGACCGTGTTCAGCCAGCATGCCTTTCGTGTATTCTAGAGGCACCAAAGTTGCACCACTATCATCTGTGGTCGATGCTCTGTCCTCAGGTTCATTTCTTATGAAATTGAGATCTGACTTTGAGGGTATTCGGTCCAATCTCATGAATAGAGCTCCTATCCCATCCTTGGATACATACCTCAATGAGCTTCTTCATGAAGAACAATGTCTCCTAACTCAAGCATCCATGGAACAACAAAAATTTGGTTCTTTTCCAGTTGCATATGCTGCACAAGGAAAACCTAAACGTTGAGACCTGAGTGTTGTACAATGCTTTTGTTGCAAAGAACTTTGACATTTAGTTTCACACTGCCCTAAAAAGTTTTGCAATTACTACAAAAAATATGTTCATATCATTAAAGAATGCCCCGTTAGACCACCAAGGAAAACTGAAATAGCCTTTACTGTTGCAGCTGGTCCTTCTACTGTTGGTGGTTCTGCGAATCAAAATGCTCCCGCCTCTGCGCAACCAATGACCCCTGAATTGGTCCAACAAATGATAATTTCTGCATTTTCTGCTTTAGGACTCTCAAGTAAGCCTTTTTCTTCTTGTACTCTGAGGTATATTGACCCCGGTGCATCCAATCACATGACCAACAGTGTTGAATCCCTTAAAAATGTCACAAGATATTCTGGTAACCTTCAAATCATACTGCTAATGAAAACAGTCTACCAATCACAGCTATTGGTGACATTTCCTCCTCTTTAACCAATTGTTTTGTTTCCCCTGGTCTCACTAGTAATCTTATTTTTGTTGGTCAACTAGTTGACAATGATTGCAAAGTTGCAATCTCAAAATCTGATTGTCTTGTGCGGCATCACCAATCAGGGAAGATGATCACGAAAGGGCCTAAAGTCGGACGTCTTTTTCCTCTTTATTTCTCTCAACCTCAATGAATTTTTCTGCCCTTTTGTTTCTCGTAATTCAGCTATTGTTAATTTTCAAATATGGCATAAGCGCCTTGGTCACCCAAACTCTTATGTACTTCATGACTTACTGAAATCTGGTGTTCTTGGTAATCAAATTTCCCCCCATCTCTTAGTGTTGTTCAATTTGATTGCAACTCTTGCAAACTTGGAAAAAGTAAAATTCTACCATTTCCAATTCATAAATCAAAGGTAAATCAGCCTTTTGATATGATTCATAGTGATCTATGGGGGATTGCACCGGTTATATCCCATGCTAATTACAAATACTTCATCACTTTTATTGATGACTATACTTGTTTCACTTGGGTCAATTTTCTGCGCTCTAAAGATGAAGCATTCTCTGTTTTCAAAAAATTCCATGCCTATGTTCGGACCCAACTTTTTCCAAGATTAAAATTTTGCTTTCCGACAATGG